>CM041815.1:28527059-28577059 GCA_023376895.1 Aspiorhynchus laticeps | reverse complement strand
AAATGTTTAATTTGTTCATGAGTAAGGTCATTTTGAACCATGCATGCATATTATTTGATTAACAATTAATGGTGATTTATTAATTAATTTTTTAGGATTTTTCTGTGTTTTTTGTTTTGTTTAGTTTTTTTCTGTGCAGAATAAATGTTTGTTCATGAGTAAGTAAAGGTAATTTTGAACCGTTTGAACAGCGTGTTATTTGATTGACAGTTAGTGATAATTAATCCTCACATGTAAATAAAGGAGCTTTTTAATTCCCTTCATCTTCATTGAACACCAGCGACGTGCAGGATTTTACCAGCAGATGAACTTTCATTGTTTACCTTTAGAGCAGGATCACGAGGGGGAGGAAACCCAGTGGCTTATGGGTAAAATGAGGGGCTGGTGTCCCTCGAACCTCTGAGTCTTTATGTTATTGTGTTTAAAAATGTGTAAAAGTCCTGCTGTTGTCCTAGTGCTGTTTGTGAAACAAACGTGTGATAGTTACATCACCTGTGTATTGATATGTGCTGCTCGTTTCAGGTGTTTCAAACCTCATTTTACACTTTAGAAGCTGCATTATGAGTCTGTTCATTACCCACAGTAGCATGCATATTGACACACTCGTTTCAGATGAGCGTCATTGATTCTCACTGATCTATAAAGAGTCATTATTCACTGTCATTGGTCCATTGATTCATTGATTAGAGCAGCTGTTTATTATTGGCTACTCTGGCCCTTAAGAGACAACCAATCACAGTTAAGATCCGTCTGAGTGCTCTGTGCTGTAAGCTTCATATAAACACAGCAGCTAAATGGGAAATCATGTCTGATTTCATGCCTTAACCCTCAAGTTTATTGGCGACAGCATCTCGCTGGCTGCAGAAAATGCATTTAAATGTGTGTTTAATATGGAGGAAACTGAAGGGAGGACGGTCAGATCGTCTTGTGTTATTGGTTTGCGTTTACTCTTATCTTTCAGACCTCATTATTGATTATGGTGGATTCGTCTGTGTCTGTAAACTGATTAGTTTTAAAGGGATTTATATTGATTTTGAAGGAAAGCCAAGAACTTTCACTATTTGCTGCTGATGTTGGTCCAAAAAACTGCTACTCTCTTTATAAACAATAAATATGATAAAAAATTAGATCTAGATTAAATTCTACATTGGCTCTATTTGATTTATACATGTTTGTGAACCAGTGTTATTTTAGTATCATTGAGATACAAATATTTTTTCTGTTTTCATTTTAATTTTGGTTTTAGTAAATGTTTTATTTTTATATAGGTTTTATACATTTTTAGTTAATTTTTAGTTTTATTTATACATCAAGTTAAACTAAATGAAAATGAGAAATGCTGCCTTGACAACTAGCTGAAATAAAATAAGTTAAATTTTTTAAATATTTCGTTTAATTTCATTTTAGTTTATTTTTTTAATGGTTTATTTTAGTATCAATGAGATCCTATTATAGGTTTTATTCATATCTTGAATTAATTTTAATTTTTATATTTTCTGTTTTCATTTTCATTTCTGTTAAAGTTTTAGTAACATTGTTGAGTGTTTTTGTCATTTTTATGTTGTTTTTTTAATTAAATGTGTCTATATAGTTTTTATTAATTTTATTTCAGTTTTAGTTTTACTCATTTTAATACATCAAGTTAAACTAAATGAAAATTAAATGTTTCTTTTGCAAATATAGCTGAAATAGAATAAGTATACGCTTTTTATATTTTACTTTTAAAATGTATTTTATTTTGATATTTTTTTCAAAAATTTTAAAATAATAACATATATATATATATATATATATATATATATATATCTATAATGACCCCGTTGTGAACCATTTATATCTTAATTTTTTTCACTCAGAAATATGTCACATTATGGACATATAAAAGGATGCAATGTTGATTTTGGACATGCAAAACTTTGTTAATGATTTCTCTCTCTTCCATTGACTTTTACAGATGTCCTGTTGTTCATTACCCACCCGGTCCCTGCTGAAGTCACGCTGGGCTCTGTGGTCAGATTCTCCTGTGCTGTCAGTGCATCAGCGGTTATCAGCTGGGAACTCAACCAAAAATCTCTACCTCTGGATTCAGACAGGTGTGCAATTAAAAATCCAAAATATGCAAAATAAAATTACATGCTGAAAGCCCTCTGTTTGAGTTACCAAGTAATGTGTTTAACTGTAAATGTACTTCTGCTTGTTTCAGAATCACTGTTTTGCCAAATGGAGTGCTGCAGATCCGCGATGTGACAATGAGGGATGCTGGGAATTATCGCTGCTTAGCAACAAACATGGCCAGTCGAGTCAGGAGCCGAGAGGCCGAGCTGACCATCATCCCAGGTCTGTGTTTGTGTGAGGATGAACGGTGATCATTATCAGATCCATTTCTGGAATAAAGGAAGCAGTAGCTTGCCACTGAATCTTCTCTGTTCTCTGTCCAGCGTCGGGTCCGAGGCCTCTCATGAAACCACACATCATAGCAGGTCCGCAGAACATCAGCGCCGGGCTGCGTCAGTCTGTGGTTCTGGAGTGTTTTGCGGAGGGAAACCCTCGACCGCTTGTGTCCTGGAGCCGGGCCGACTCTAAACCCATAGATGTGTCCGGGGCCAGAGTGCTGGGAAACGGGAACCTGATCATCTCTGCCGTTAAAGCTCATCACAGCGGCACGTACCTGTGCCGGGCGACGACACCGGGAACACGCAACTACACCATAGCGGCCGGAAACCTCACCGTACTCGGTAAGAGATGTCTGTTGGAACGGATGCGTCAGAAACACTTCTGAAGGGCTCTTTACACCAAAAACGATAACCATATTAACATTCACACCAATAACAATAGCTATTTTAGTGTTCACACTTTACCGATAACTATATTAGCATTTACATCAAGAATGAAAACTTTAATGATAACTATGTTAGTGTTCACACCAAGATATCTATATTAGCGATTAAGAACAATAACATTAACGATAACTATATTAGCGTTCACACCAAGATTGTTAACTCTATCGATAACTATATTTATATGTCGATTTAAAAATATGCACATTTCCTACCTTATTTGTAAATTAAATTCATCTCCAATCCTTCTTCTATCATTTCAGGTTTATCCATAGTTATTCGAATGCTAGAAAAACATAAAGCTGCTTTTCCAAGTAAAAACCGTCAAATAACGTTTACACGTAGTTACGTTATGCTACGTAATATTCAAAGGGCGGGGAGATGGGGGATTGTCTCTGCATCGACTGAATAATTTTTTCCCCCAGTGAATAGGAATTAAAATTCCACCCGTGTGACACTAATAGACCATGCAAAATGGCAATGGCAAATTTATTTATATAGCACTATTAATTACAACCCATGGTTGTCCAATGTGCTTTACAGCCAAGGAAAAATAGAAAACTAATAAAAATAATAAAAACACAAAAACATACACAACGTGCAATACAACCAATAAAATGTAAGGCAAGAAAGAAAGTATTAATACACATTATAAGCCTTATCAAACAGATATGTTTTTAAGCTAAACTTAAAAGCAGATACAGAGGGAGCAAGTCTGATTGTGACGCGTAATTCATTCCAAAGTCAGGGGGCAACTACAGAAAATGCACGGTCACCTCTACACTTATACTTCGACCTAGGAATGAACAACAGTCTCTGGTTAGACGACCGAAGTGATCTACTGGAAAAATGTTCAATCAATAGGTCAGAAAGGTAAGATGGGGCTATTCCATTTAGAGATTTGTACACTGAGTAATATTTTAAAATCAATTCTGTAGCGCACAGGCAACCAGTGAACAGAGCGTAACATTGGAGTGATGTGGTCCCGTTTTCGAGTACCTGTGAGCAGTCTGGCTGCTGCATTTTGAACTAACTGTAATCGGGAAAGAGCTGATTGGCTAATCCCAACATATAGAGAATTACAATAATCCAGCCTGGAAGATATAAAGGCATGGATTAGGATAGTTTTTGAAGGAGAGAAATGACTTTACTTTTGATAGCATTCGCAACTGAAAAAAGCATGATTTCACGACCAAGTTTATCTGCTTATCAAATTTCAAAGACTCATCAAAGACAACACCCAGGTTTTTCACCGATGTCTTCACACAAGAAGACAGCCCACCAAGATTTGTTTTGGGATTATGAATTGAATCTGAAGAACCAAAAGCTATTATTTCTGTTATACCAATCTATAAAATATTGCCAAGTAACGTTGCAAACAACAATAAAATCAGAGAAGAACTGTAAGCGACACAAGCATATGGAAAACGAAGGTATTGTTTCCTCTCTTTTTTCCTGATGTTTGTTATTATTTAAATTTTATATACATTTTATAAACTTTTTTTAAATTTACCACTTAGGCATGCGAGCGAACATTTGACGCTCTCCAGAACACAAACACACACTGGAGCGTTTGCCAAATATGTCTCGCCCATATCAGATGGGGCCCCTGATTCCCCGGGGCCCTAAGCGGCTGCTTACCTCACTTATTGGTTAAGTCCGCCCCTGACTATATCAGCATTCACATTAAGAACGATAACTTTACTGATATCTATATTATCAAATAAGAACAATAACATTAACGATAACTATATTAGCATTCACATCAAGAATGATAACTTTACCTATAACTATACTAGCGTTCACACCAAGAGCAATAACTATATTAGTGTTCACACCATGAACGATAATATTAACGATACTAACTATTTTGCCATTCACACGAAGAACAATAACTATATTTGCACCAATAACCATAACTATAGTGATAACTATAATGATAACCATATTAGCTTCCACACCAACTCACAATAACTTTTTAATACTTTTATAATTTAAAAATAATAAGCGCGTGCTGCAGTTCTGTCGTTTGCTGCTTGAGCAAGTCAGACGGATTCTGATTGGCTATCAATGTTTTGAAAGTGATTCCAACGACATCTTTTATTTGTATTTATAGTTATCGTTATAGTATGGTGACCATATGTCCTCTTCGCCCCGGACATGTCCTCTTTTTGGACCTAAAAAATGCATCTGGCCGGGATTTCTAAATCGCCCAAAATGTCCGGGATTCGGCTTTTGCTTTCTACAGTCGCCATTAATTGTGTGCATTTTTGTATTAAAGCCCTGCATGGGACTGTTTTCTTAAAAACCGCTGAAATATTTCATAAATTACATTTGACTGTAATGCTTGAATTGAAACATTTTGCATTCTACCTCTGATAAAACTGTGGTAGATGGTCAGTTTTGTGATGACCACTGGTAGGAAGCCTTTTAGCTGTGTTTATGATCAATTTGCATAAACGGTGACTGTAAAGTCATTTAGGTATGGAAATTACTTATTTTGAGTTTTGATATTTGCAATATGGTCATTGTGCTACTTTGGGGACTACTTTAGCCCCCCTCAAACCCAACATACCCCGCCCCCCGTTGCATCCTGCTCCAAATGTCCTCTTTTTTGTAAACTAAAATATGGTCACCCTAGTTAGTTATTGTTCTTGGACAGTCCTGAAATCTTTGTTCTCACTGCATTTCCACTCATTTTTTGCAGTTCCGCCGACTCTAGTAGAGAAACCAGAGAGTCAGACCCGACCCAGAGCTGGTACGGCCCGTTTCAGCTGTCAGGCCGAAGGGACACCTGTTCCCCGAATCACCTGGTTTAAGAACGGTCAGGTGATCCACTCCAATGGACGCACCAAGATGTACAACAAGTACGTACAGACAAATACCTCCAGTAAACCTCTACCAAACGTCATAATCTGTATAATACTGACATATGTCCCTTCATTGTGTGCCAGTAAACTGGTGATAACCCAGATTATTCCGGAAGACGATGCCTTTTACCAGTGCCAAGCGGAGAACTCTCAAGGTTCGGTTGTGTCCACGTCTCGTCTCATCGTGGTGCTTTCGGAGGACCGTCCCAGCGCACCGCGTAACATCCATGCTGAAACCATCTCGAGCTCGGCTATCTTACTCGCATGGGAGAGACCGCAGTACAATGCGGATAAAGTCATCGCCTACTCTATACACTACATGAAGTCTGAGGGTGAGTGTTTGAAACTGGCATAAAGTTCCCAGCTGATTATGTCTAGTTGTTATCCTCTTTCAATCAGATACTGGTTGACAGAGGAAATTTTGCTGCTGAAAGTCATCAAAAGTCTGTTTTTAAATGCATGTTATAGATCTTATTAAGAACAATTCATACATGCATATGTTTTATTTATCTATTTTTTTGACCTCATAATATCTTCATAATAAAAGATTTCTCTTTGGTGACGTATGCAGGACTTCTCCAATCATTTAGTCAGCTTAAACTCCGTCTACTGCAAGCTGCTCACATTCAGATCTGCCTCCGTTTTTGAGTGCCACGCCCACATCTCAACATCCAATCAACTACAGATGCATAGAACTAAGTCTTGCCTTAAACGCCGCCTCTTCAAGCTCAAGCTCATCCACCTCCACTTTTGAGTGCCACACCCACATCTCAATATCCAATTAACAACCGATGCATAGAACCAAATTACGCCTTAAACCCCGCCCCTTCAAGCGTATGCTTATCTGCCTCCACTTTTGAGTGCCACGCCCACATTTCAACATCCAGTCAACAACAGATGCATAGAGCCAAAGTCTTGCCTTAAACTCCGCCCCTTCAAGTTCACACTCACCCACATCCACTTTTGTGTGCTACGCCACACATCTTACCATCCAATCATCAACTAAAGCATACAACCAAGCCCTGCCTTAAACCCCGCCCCTTCAAGCGAATGCTTATCTGCCTCCACTTTTGAGTGCCACGCCCACATTTCAACATCCAGTCAACAACAGATGCATAGAGCCAAAGTCTTGCCTTAAACTCCGCCCCTTCAAGTTCACACTCACCCACATCCACTTTTGTGTGCTACGCCACACATCTTACCATCCAATCATCAACTAAAGCATACAACCAAGCCCCGCCTTAAACTCCGCCCCTTCAAGCTCACACTCGCCCACATCTTAACATCCAATCAACAACCGATGCATAGAACCAAGCCCTGCCTTCAATCCCGCCCCTTCAAGCTCACGCTCACCTGCCTTCACTTGGTTTTTGATATAATTCATTGGGTTTGTGTTAGGAAGGGAATATTAGCAGGATTGTGTCTCTGTTCTGTATTAACAGAGTCATTAGAAAGAGACATGAGAAAATGGGTTAAAACAAACAGAGGATACACTTTAACTTTTGTTCTGATTTTGTTCCCAGAAAGCATTGCTATTGTGGCTAAAGAATGTTCAGAACTACATGGTTGTGTCTGGTTTCTATTCATTCAGTTTGCCCTCAAGATAAAACTCAAATCTAATCTGCACCTGTAATCTAACTTGATACCAATCAAAGTGTGAGATCTTAATTGTCTCCAATATTGTGGAGAATTCTAATTGGCTGAACTAGAAACGACACTGATTATAGAGTCTATACTCACAGGCAAGGTGTAGAATTAGATAGGGATGCTAGGGACATGTCCCTACTAATATCCAGCGGCTACCAAATTGTCCCTAGCAATAATTTTTTATCATAAATAATATGTATATGTTTTTGTAATTTGGGACACATCTGAAGTGAACTCTGTTATATGGTATACCATTGATATTACATAAGAAGTTAAAGTAGCCTAAATATGTTACAAAACTGCACACTTTCAAAGACGCACATTTAATACATGGGTGGAACTTAAGTTAGTCGCCTGTGCTGTTATGTCCCTACCAATGTCAAAAGCAAAACTATGTCCTTGCTCACAGGACTAAACAACGAAGAGTATCAGGCGGTGATCGGGAATGACACGACCAGCCACATCGTGGACGATCTGGAGCCAGCGCGAAACTACACGTTTTATATCGTTGCCTACATGCCGATGGGAGCCAGTCGCATGTCGGAGCAGGTCACGCAGCACACTCTGGAGGATGGTGAGTCTGTGGACTTTATACCAGTGTTTCCCAACCACTGTGACAGATTGTCGGGTGTGCTGTGGAAAATGATCAAAAACTTCCTATCTCTATTATATTTCATTATTATTATTTAAATCAGTGCTATTGGTCATCGTTACGGCTGTTTGTAGGTTTTATAAATATTTAACCAATGAAAAGCATTCAAAAGAGCTTGTGACTAAACCTTGTAACGCCATTGGATCATCAAATTGTCAGTCAAACCTCGTAACTCCACCCCCGCCACCATTCAGAATGAATGCTGTGACTCGCAGTATGAAGACAGATGTCTACTTCTTTGCAATGCAAGGGTAAATGAAGAACTGATGTCTGAATAAGTACAGCGTATTCTTTACTCAAGAAACGCTGTCTATAAAGGCTAATGTTTTTGTGTGTTTAAAGAGTGGAGAAGAAACATTTGCCCTCTAGTTGTAGCCAATGCACTTTTGTTGGTTTTTAATATGTGCTTTCCTGTAGCTCAAATAGTAGAGCATGGTGCCAGCAACGCCAAGATCATGGGTTCGATTCCCAGGGAAAGCAAGAGCTGATAAAATGTAAAACTGTTACTTGAATGCAATGTCGCTTTGGATAAAAGTGTCTGCTAAATGCATAAATGTAAATGTAATATCCTGTGCATTGCGGTTTATCTTTTATATCATGAGATTTTGGCCAAATGTATTAAACAACAAGAAAAACTGATCACCCATATAGCTGCAATAAACTTTATAACCTGTATATTGATGAAAACGTAATGTGATTAATTTACTGCCTCAGATGCGGCCGTTCTAATTACAGACAAAATCCCAATGTGCATACTATCCATCCTAAATTCTGTGAAATTAGTAATGTTCAATACTATTTAGGGCAGATAGGGTGGATAGTATGCACATTGGGACGTAGGGATAGATCTCTGTCATTCGCTCGTCAAAAACCTCGTTAACTCCATTTGAGCATGATTTTCAGAATATGTAGAATATGTCTAATCATATATAAAGTCAAAATACCAATTCTGATGGCGCATTATTTAATTATTGGAAAAAAAAAAACTTCCTCCCTTTCTACCTTTTTTCAGTGCTTAGTGGTGTGCCGTGGGATTTTTTTACTTATCAAAACTGTGCCGTGGCAGAAAAAAGGTTGTGAAACACTGTTTTAGACATTTCCCAGAACACTTGTTTTTGATCCCTAGTGCCCCTCCGTACCCCTGAGTTGAGCCTGACGAGTCGCAGTCCCACCGACATCCTGGTGTCCTGGCAGCCGCTTCCTCCCAAACTCAGCCGTGGACGTGTTTCTGCGTACCGTCTGTCCTATCGTACGGCCACGGATGAGCAGGTAATCTCTGTCGAGCTGCCCGTCCCGAGTGAGAACTGCACCCAGTACCTTCTGCAGGCTCTGCAGCCCGACACCATCTATCTGATCCGAATGTCTGCGTCGACCCGAGTGGGCTGGAGCCAACCGTCCGCCTGGAACTCCCATCGCACGCCCAAAACATCCAGCGCCACAGGTGAGACCACAATCTACCTTCATTTGGCTCGTAACTATCTGTTTTGTGATACTACACCCTCAAAAAGATGGAGGGTTTTTGCAGGGATGCCATAGATGCAGTGCTGGGTGTAACTAGTTACTAAGTAATTACTGTAATTCAATTACTTTTCCCTTGAAAAAGTAAAGTATTTTTTCTGTAATTGAATTACAGTTACTTCTTATGTAATTGAACTTAATACTATGTATAGACCGAACAATTATACACAATACAATACAATACAATAGTGGATTTAACATCAAAATATAAAGTCTAACCTTAAAATGCATGCTTTTTATGCTCCCTTCTCACTTTAAATACTGAGTTAATAAGAATATTGGAAACACTTAGTGTCCAATTCTCAATATTAACTTAACATGAATATTACTGGGATATTGACTGTTTATTATTACTTAAAAAGCACATATTAATGTCTTATTCTGCAAGACCTTATTCTAAATCCTTAATCCAACCTAATTCTTAAACGTAACTACTACTTTACTAAGAATTAATAAGCAGTAATTAGGAGTATATTCAGTAGCAGTAATTAGGAGGCAAAAGTCATAGTTAATAGTGAGAATTGGACTCTAATTTAAAGTGTGACCAGAATAATTGATGTAGTTACTTGAAAGAATTAAAAGAACCGTTTCATGTCTATCCTTGTATCATTAACTTGTCGAGGATGATATAGGATTTAGAAAGTAATAAGTAATTAAATACTTTTTGGAGAGAGTAATTTGTACAGTAATCTAATTACACTGTTGAAGATGTAATTAGTAACTAGTAATTCATTACTTTTTTAGAGTAACTTACCCAAAACTGCATAGAAACCCATATTTGGTTCTCCAAAGATTTCTTAAAAGGACCATTTTGAAGTGTGACATTTTTCAAATCTAAAAAAGTATTATTTTTAAGTCCATCAACACCTCCAAAGCTTGCACAGTCATCTCTTCATGGGTGACAACATCGTTCTCTGTAATGTTAGGCTGTTTTGATTTATATGCGCCTGAATTTTTTGTCATTATGTTCGTTTACTTGTGTAAACAAATTTGTTCTCAGGACTTAATAATTCATTCCCTTATTGTAGGTAAATTGAATTAAGAATAAGATATGAGACCAGGATTGTACTAATTTCTTACCTCGTTTTAGTAAATCATGGCCACCTCGTACTAATTTGTTCCCCTGTTTTAGTAAATCGTAGCAACATCGTAATAATTAATTCCCTCGATTTAGTAAATCAAGGCCACATCATACTAATTTTATCCCTCGTTTTAGTAAATTGTGGCCACGTCATAATACTAATTTGTTTCCTCGTTTTAGTAAATCATGGCCACATTGTACTAATTCATTCTCTCTTTTTTTTTAATAAATCATAGTAATTTGTTCCCTCGTTTTAGTAAATTGCGGCCAGTTAGTACTAATTTGTTGCCAGTTTTAGTAAATCGCGACTATTTCACACCAATTCATTCCCTCATTTGAGTAAAACATGGCCATGCTGTACAAATTTGTTTCCTTGTTTTAGCAAATTGTGGCCACGTCGTACTAATTAGTTCCCTTGGTTTAGTAAATCACAGCCACGTCGTCTTACTTCTTTCTCTAGTTTTTATCAATTGAAACGAGGGAACATACTAGTACAGTTGCCACGAATTTACTAAAATGAGTGAAAAAAACTCTTAATTTGTGGAAATGACGTCTTTCTCTGCATGTCATGTTTGGGGCTCCATACAACTATCCTCTCCTTCTGGTTTATGCATCTTCACTTGCTTTTGAATCTGGAAGAGCTGCTCTGTTTCAGAAGATCCTTAACAGCGCCCTCTACTATATGTGACCCTGGAGCACAAAAGCAGTCTTAAGTCGCTGGGTATATTTGTAGCAATAGCCAAAAATACATTGTATGGGTCAAAATTATTGAGTTTTCTTTTATGCCAAAGATCATTAGGATATTAAGTAAAGATCATGTTCCATGAAGATATTTTGTAAATTTCCTACCGTAAATATATCAACTTAATTTTTGATTAGTAATATGCATTGCTAAGAACTTCATTTGGACAACTTTAAAGCTGATTTTCTCAATATTTTGAGATTTTTGCTCCCTCAGATTCCAGATTTCTAAGTAGTTGTATCTCAGCCAAATATTGTCCTATCATAACAAACCATACATCAATGGAAAGCTTATTTATTCAGCTTTCAGATGATGTATAAATCTCAATTTAGAAAAATTGACACTTTTGACTGGTTTTGTGGTCCAGGGTCACATATAACAGTGAAAACAGATTTCTGGAATAACTCGTCCATGGTGGAAAAGCATTGTGTAATAGATTGCGGAAAATGTCGTCAATGGCAGGGAAATATATTTTTTGATGTTTTTCTTAGTTTGAAGAACATTTTAAAATCTAAAGAACCTTTATCACTATAAATAACCTTTTGGTGGAATGAAAAGGTTCTATAGCTGTTAAAAATTCTTCTTGAGACGCCAATAAAGAACCTTTATTTTTAAGAATGTAGCACATGTAACCATCTAGACTACCCTAGCAACTGCATAGCAACATCCTAGCAACCACCCACAACTATTTGGCATTCTGGCAGCGAGGTCTGCATGGTCAACCCACCACTCTCATTTTCTTCAGAAGAAACTGAGTTTTATTTAATGCTGCTTTCAGAAAAGGTCCGACAGTCTCTGTAAGCCGCTGAAGTGGGCAGCTCAGACCGTGACAGATGCATTTGGCTTTCAGGACTCAGCTTTGTTCCGCATTCTGTTTGTTACTCGATGACCCTTGACCCCGGCTGTCAGTTAGGAGTTAAGGACGGCTCAGTTTCGGGTCATAAAGGGATCGCTCTAGGCAGCCTACAGAATAGACCTGTTTCAGAAAGACGAAGGTGACGGGTCCCCCAAAGGGCCTTTATTTTCTCTTTCAGCCTTTTCTGATGGATATTTGCTCTACCGGATCTTTCTGTTATGTTTAGTTAGACGAACTGAGAGTGATTTCCATTTACACAAACTCGTCATGAGCTTGTCTGGTTGAAAACAGAAAGTTTTGGGATTGAATATGGGCGTTATGGGGCTTTGTTTGAGTTTGAGTGGTTGAAGGATCTTATAAGGAACTCATCAAAGACTTGAATTGATGATGGGATGTCTCTGGTTGAGATGTTGTTGAAACTGATGGTATTTATCTATCCTTGACTGTACTGCCCTAAGCATGGTTACTTTATTGCAGGGTTTCCCAAAGTGGGGTTCGCGAGGGAATTGCAGGGGGTTCGTGAGTTGGTACAGGGTATGCCTACGTGTGTATACCATTAGCGAATTAATATATTTTTTTAATTAAATTAAATTAAAATGTTTTTGCAAATAAATGTTACATGTTTATACAATTGTCATGTAAATGTAAAATCTTAAATGTATAAAAATAATTCTCTTTTTGGAAAACCCTGTATTAAAAAAATATATTGTGGAAAAAATGTAATACATTGTGAATTAAAGTAATATGAATTTTTTTAATTTTCTGAGTGTAATAATAAAACTGTAAAACTGATAAAAAAATAAATGTTTTTAAAGTTAAACATGCAAATGTGCCATTAAATTATTTAAATATTTACTTAAAATATCAGGGGGTACTTTAAGTAAATCATTTATGTAAAAGGGGTTCAAGTTTTCAAAAGTTTGAAAACCCCTGCTTTATTGATTCAGATCCTACATGTTTTCCACTTTGGAAAAAGCGGTTTCTCACTTCATGTGAGCTCAAGATAGTGTAGCAGAACCGTGTGCAGGTTAAGAAAGTAAATTGGATGTGTTTCTCTCTGAACTGTAATGTAATGTGCGAATAGCTGTGTTACTGATGGAAATATGGTGTTGCATATGTTAACAGATCTGCTGAACGTGATCTGCTTACTGATGAAACACAACGAACAATGATATCACATTGCTGAAAAACACTGATTACAACCTAATGTTCTGAAAGTTTGATTTAAAGCACAGTCACAGAAATATGTTGCATAATGATGCTGTGATTTAACCAGTGATCGGGACGTTACTTAAAAAAAGTTACTAGTTACTTCTCACAAATAGTAACTGAGTTACATCATTATAAAAGTAACTAATTACCAGGGAAAGTAACTATTGCGTTACTTTTTTTTTTTTAAATCAAATGTCAAATAACTTGGATGCCCCAATATTAAATATGTTAAATTAATGATTTGACACTAAATAGAATAAATTATTATTATAAAACATTGTACATTAATCAACACTATTTATCTACTGACACTTAGCATCAGTTAGTCAATGTTATAATATGATATTATGATAATTTAGCATTATATGATGATATAACTTTAGTAATTAGAATAACCAAGTATGAATTCATATTTGTCATGTTGACTGAACTTAGGACTGGCGCTTAAGATATTGTTTGTCATTTAGTGTTTCTATAAAAAAAGGGGGGGAAAATTGATAAGATAACAAAACTACTACGAATTATACCACTAATAACAATATAAAACGCACTAAGGATTAATGAGCTGCTGGGTTCATGAATATTAATCACGTTGTATGGGTTCACTCGAATTGATTCGCTGAAATCAAAACAGGGACGATAATAGGTGAGCGCCGGCCAATGAGATTGTCGTTTGCGCAGTAGCTCCGCCCACTAACGGAGTTCTTAAAAGCTGAAGAATTCCAAAGGAACTCCGTTATTTTGACAGGAAAACACAACAAAGAATATCGTTACATGTAGCGCGTCAATTCTGCATGTTATGAAAGACTCTCTCGCTCTGTATCTGTGTGTGTGTGTGTGTGTGTGTGTGTGTGTGTGTGTGTGTGTGTGTGTGTGTGCGCAGGGCCGTCCTTTGGGCGGTGCAACTGGTGCGGTCGCACCGGGCCCCGCGGCGAACGGAATCCAAACACCCCCCTAGCCCCCGCCCCCCCCGTAACGCGATCGCAAACGGACCGAGGGGGGCCCCACTCCATACCCTCGCACCGGGCCCCGCGCCAGCCAGGGACGGCCCTGCGTGTGCGTGTGTGTGTGTGAGAGACATAGCTACAGCGAGTCGTGAGCTTCACACTAGTTTACGGTTCGTCAAATACAGCTACACTGCTCATCCATTCAGATGAACTGAAAAATAAAATGATAATATTATAATAAATTATAGTAACGCCGCATTTTATTGTCAGTAACGGTAACGGCGTTGTAACGGGGGAATTAGTTTGATTACTCGTTACTGAAAACAATAACGCCGTTTATTTATAACGCCGTTATTCCCATCACTGGATTTAGCATTTGCATTAAAAGCTTTATTTAGAAAAAGATATAACTTTTATAAACATTTTCTTTCTTGAAAATTTCTGTGTTTTTGTTGTGCATGATTTATCAAGGCAAGGCAAATGTATTTATTATATAATGTTTTTATTTATTTATAGCACAATTTTTGCAAATAATTCAAATTGGTTTAATAAATAATCATAAAAGGTTCAAAGGAAATAAAAATAGCAAAAATGAGAAATTATGGATTTAAAATGCATTGAAAAAGTTATCCTAAACAAGAGTTATTTGAAAAAAATACAAATAATTTAACAAGTTTTGCTGATAAAATCAAGGTCGTCTGGGCAGGGAAAATGGGATTAACTTTAATATAAATATTATTTAATATTACAACTTAAAATCCACAATGTAGCAGTAGTATTTAAAGCTTCATTTAGAAAAAAAGTATATACAAGTATTTCATAAACTTTTTTTCTTTCTTAATAAATGTATGTTTTTATTGTGCATGATTCATCAATGCATGACAAGGCAAGTTTATTCATTATGCAATGTTATTTATACAATATACATTTCATACAAATGGTAATTCAAATTGGTTTACTAATATTCATAAAAGGTTCATAGGGATAAAAATAGCACAAAAAAAGAAATTAAAATTAAAATTGAAAAAGTTATTATAAACAAGTTATTCAGAAACTTTTATTCTCTGCTGATGAAGTCAAGGTCATCTGGGCAGGGAAAATGAGATTTAGCTTTAATATTAATATAATTTAATATTTAATATAAGTTATTTAATTTTATAACTCCATTCTTCAATTTCACTCCAAAATAAGTCATGTTATGAATGTTAAATGCACTTTTTTTTAGCCATAAATGTATGGTGTGGGGTTGTAGCAGTGCTGTTTTATTAGTGGTGTTTGAAAGTTATTTAAGTTATTTTTGCCTGGCTGACAGTTTTTCCTCCGAAAACATACAGGTGTATTAATGTGTCTGTTTGTGCCCTCAGTGCCTTCCGCCCCAAACCTTGAGCTTGAACCTCTGAACTGCACCTCAGTGACGGTCCGCTGGCGTCCGGCTCCCAGCGACGCTGTCCTCCAGGGATACAAGCTGTCCTTTCACCCAGACGGCCAATCAGAGGACTCGGTTCTCCAGCTGCCCCCACATGACCAGCAGCGCTCCATCACAGGACTCAGTGAGTGACGCACATGCAGCTCTCGGTGCCTTCGGCCTCAAGGAATACTCCACTTCCAAAATCATAATTTCACGAGTTCACCCTTACATCTAATCTGATAGCAAATAGTAAGCATATTTTGGCTTGCTGTCCCAGGGGAGGGCTCCGAGCCCGAACCCAGAGAACTCCCCCTATCCCTAATATGGGATAAAAACAGATTAGGGGTGAGGAGTTGGGGTGGAGGAGGGATGCCGGAAAACTGTCATTGGACAGAGGTAGGCAGGCTGCATATATATACACACACACGTATTGTTCTCGTTAGGATAGTTAGCTAAACGAGTTGCACCTGTGCCAAATTAGTTGATTATCTGATCGTGCTCCTCCCGAACCTTGTTAATAAAACATAATTTCCTGATCATTTACTCACCCCCATGCCATTCAAGATCTTCATGTCTTTCTTTCTTCAGTCTCAAAGAAATTAAAGGGGTCATATGATGTTGTTAAAAATAACAATATTTGGTGTATTTGATGTAATGCAATGTGTTTATATGGTTTAAAGTTAAAAAAACACATACTGTATTATTGTTGCTCCTCTATGCTCCGCCTTTCTGAAACGGGTCGATTTTTACAAAGCTCATCGTTCTGAGAAGTGAGGCATGCTCTGATTGGCCAGCTATCCAGTGCGTTGTGATTGGTCGAATGCCTCAAGCGTGAGATGGAAATGTTACGCCCCTCACCGTATTGTGATGGCGTTTCCCGGCTCGACGAGACTAAAACAATAAAACCCATTATAAACGAGGCATTTGTTGCATCCAGTGGGGACATAATTACTGATTATAATGACTTAGACTGTCTTTTCACACGTCGCGTTGCATCGCCGCGTAAACATTACCACGTCTGCATTTGTGATCGGAGTAACGACACACAAGCACTACTCTACACCGCTCAAAACTCACGTTTGAATCGTCAGAAGCAGAAACACACTTACAGGCTGCAAGCAAGGCTCCTCTCCTGCCAGGTTCAGGACACAGTCCTCCGTGAATTGCGCCGCAGAGACTCGAATATTTGTGTTGAACTGTTCTGGAACAGTGTTGTAAATACAACTTAACCACTGATTTCTAGTTGTGTCCTCTTTTGGATCCCAAAGAAAGTAGTTTTGCTTTCACAGCGTCTCCAGGACACGGAGCCGGCGGCAGCAACAACACTACAGCGAGAATAAAAGTACCGCCCTCTTTCTTTGCGTATACATTTGAGCGGTGTTATGAAAATCTCTCCACATCGTGACGTACACATGTGGGGGGTGTTTGAATGAGCCGTTTTAGGAGGGCGTGGCAGAGTCTTAACTTTAATAAAGAATATCTCTTTGGTTTTGAGACTTTAGTCTTTGCAACTTCAGGGATCTTATCTATGAACAATCAGCTTGTAACACTCCAGAGAGAAAGAAACACTTGAAATTGCATCATATGACCCCTTTAAGTTTTTTGAGGAAAGTTATATCTCACAATTCTGACTTTTATATTACAATTCTGACTTTTATATTACAATTATGAGTTTATATCTCGCAGTTTGGAGGTTTCGTCTCAGATTTGTAAATTTATTTCTGACAATTTGCATTTTTTGTCTTGCAATTGTGAGTTTATATCTCACAATTTTTCTCAGAAATGCACGTTTATATCAAGCAAACAAGGCTTTTTCTTCTGCGAGTTTATCTTGCATTTCAGATTTTTTTTAAAATCAGAATTATGAGGAAAAAAGACAGAATTGTGCAAAAATAACTTTTTTTTATTTTGTAATGAAAATAAGCTTTCATAAATTCTAGTCTAAATTACCTGCTTAAAACAACTAGATATGGACATCTGATTAATCTGAAATGAGGAATCAGCCTCAACATATTTATTATGTTGAGAAATCAACATATTTGTACTTGTGCAGAAGCCTAAACCTGGACAAGGAAGAATTCCAGATCTTTCCCATGTTTGTGTTCGTCGATTCACCAATCAATCAATAATTGTCCTTCTTCTGTTGGCACTTAAGCACGGTCGCCCTGTCCGCCGCGTCCTCGGCTTTGTACGTGTCACGCAGTTTCCCCTCAGGGTCAGAGGTCAAGGCCCAGATGTCTCCTTCCAGCTTTCCCAGCATTCTCCATGCCCGTCTATTGTGTTTGGGTTTAAGGTCGGCCAGAGGCCCGTGAGAGCGACCCTCCCCCGTCACCCTACAGCTGGACACTTACCACAAACAAAGGATTCTGGGATTGGACTGAACTGGGCAGAAGTGACCAAAGAGCAAATTCGAGTTCAGTCTCCTGATGGAGTGAAACTCTTTGAATTGGTTAGACTAATATTTGATGGGAGATAAATCCTAAAACTTACATTTTTAAAGAAAATTATTAAAAATAATTTGACTAGAATTTCCATATAGATGTTTTTCAAATTTTTACTGGGAAATAAATTAATCTTCTAATTTTCTTAGACAATGGATAATTTTTAATGGGGAATAAGTGTTTTTTATTATCTCCTTAATAAAACACTTATTTATTAATCACAAATATTCTTAAAAAAATAAGTTTTAGGTAAATTATGCTTTATTTGTTATTTTACAATTTTGATATTTTCTAAGAAAATTTTAAAATGTATTTATTTCCCAGTTAAAATTCATTAATGCTAGGGTAATTACTCAAATGTTCTTAAATAAAAGTTTTAAGTGAATTAAGATATATTTCCCATTTTAAATAAGTGTAAGTGTTTAAATCAGGAATAAGTGTTTTATTAAGAAAAATTTGTTAGTAATTTGATTAAGATTTTCATATACTGTAGAATATTTGACCTTTTGTAGTGGGAAATAAATACATTTTCTAATTATTTTAGAAAACATCTACATTTTTAAAATGGGAAATATATCTTAATTCACTTAAAACTTTTATTTAAGAACATTTGAGTAATTAACCTAGCATTTATAAATTTTAACTGGGAAATAAATACATTTTAAAATTTTCTTAGAAAATATCAAAATTTTAAAATAACAAATAAAGCTTAATTTACCTAAAACTTAATTTTTTAAGAATATTTGTGATTAATTTGATTAGAATTTCCATATAAATAGAATTTTTTACCTATCTATTGTTTTAAACTGGGAAATAAATACATTTTCTAATTTTCTTTGAAAATGTTTAATACTTTAAATACAAAATAAATCTTAATTCACTTAAAACTTACATTTTCAAGAAAATTTGTACGTAATTTGATTAGGATTTCCATATAGATATACATTTTTAATCTTTCTAATATTTTAATAATATTTTTAATTTTCTTAGAATATTTATTAGAGCATTTCCAATTATTTAAATGGGAAATAAATCTTAATTTACTTAAATTCATTTTTAAAGAAAATATGAGTAATTTGATCAGGATTGTCATATACAGTAGATCTTTAACGTTCTATTAAAAAAAAAAAAAACTATGGAATTATCACGAAATATGAATTTGAATTTGATCAAGATCCGTAAACAGTGATTTTTTTTTTATTTTAGTTTTCTCAGAAATGAAAGACTTAAGCATTCAGCATTATTTCAAGGTCTGTTTTTCCAAACGAGTTGAGCATGAAGTTTTATCTGTGTCCGGCCCCAGACCTCGGCTCATAAACCTCTCTCCTCTGACCTCTGACCCCTCGACCTCTAGAGGCTTAAATACTCAAACCCCCAGTACTGCACGCACTGATCAGCGCTTCACATTCACTGCACTGTTCAGGTGCACTGATGTAAAACGTAGATAAGTCCAAACACGTGCATTCAGTCCTGAACGTCTTCGGGGCATTTGAACTTTTCTGAAAACAAATTCCAGATGAAAATGCACACATTGGATCAACATTTGCATGCTTTCACGTGATTCTGCAACATAAATCCTTGACCTTTTTATTGAAATAAATGAAATATGTGTTTCATGCTAGACAGCAAAAGCATAATTTGCATGAATTAAATAACTCTGCTGAGTCACAGCTCCACCTAGTGTCTGTTTGATGCACTGCACATTACAAATCACTGTTTAAACGGCCACAGCCAGTGGCATTTTAATTATGTTGTTATGTAAAAAGTACATTTTTATTATGAATTAGGCTTATTATTATATTTTTTTCCCCTCAGACCCCAGAGTGAAGTACCATGTTAGCTTTTAGAGCTAATACTGCAATGTCAACCATGTAGTTTTATCTCTTTAAGCCTTTTGCATAATTTCACATAACTTTAATATAATTTATGACATTATATGCGGTACTTTAGCTATTTAATTATGTATAAAACCCCAGAGTGCCTTGTGAAACTGTTAGCATTCAGTGCTAATACCTCCGTTTTAGCCATTTACTTTTAACTCTTTAAGACCTTTTGTGTCATTTTCCATAAATCAGAAAAATGATTAAATTAAATGAGGTACTTTAGTTGTTTTATTATGTGTTGATATGATTTATATTGTTCTACAGACCTCTGAGTGAAGTACCATGGTAAACTGTTAGCATTCAGTACTAATACCTCAGTCTTTTAACTTTTTAAGACATTTTGTGTAATTTCATACAACATATAGCTTATATGAGGTATTTATTAACCTTATTATATATGATTTGTATTAATCTACAGACCTTTTGAGTGAAGTACCATGAAATACTGTCAGCATTAGTGCTAATATCTTATTGTCAGACATTTAAGACCCTTTTAAATAAACAGTTCAGAACACGTATGATTATATGATGCACGTCATGTATTTCTTATGTTATAATATGATTTCTGTTGTTTTGCAGACCCCAGAGTGAAGTACCATGTGAAACTGCTGGCGGTCAGTGCTAATGGAGACGGCTATCAGGCTCATCAAACGGTCAACACACCAGGCTGTCCATGTAAGTGTTCAATAACACTCAAAACATCAGCTCTGCATCATCATATCAATATTTCACTAGAAAAGCTTAAAGACAATCTTTCATTGCTAGCATGCAAAACACAGAAATACAAGCTAACATAAATACTGATATTTACCTTTGTGAAAAAGAGTTGTTTAACTGTATTGAATGTGTACTTCACATCTTAAAAGTGTATTTTTAAAAACTGTACTTGCAGATATTTCCGTGGCGTATTAAAGCCACTTAAGTGTATTTCTTTTTTTTTTTCTTTTTTTCTTTGTTTTCCCGGCCTGTCAGTAACACAGATAACACATGACAGTACGTATGTGTGGCTATGCTATCATCATTCACAGCCTTTTTTTTTTTATTTTTTTTTTTTTTAATTAATTAATTTAATTTTATATACCCTTTTATTTAACCACACTATGACAGACAAGACCAGGGGACAGAGAAAACAAGAGAGAGACGAAAGAAAAATAAATAAATAAATAAATAAAACAAACAAAAAAAACAAAACCAGACAATTTGCTTCGATACCTGCTGACAAAAAGAGAAAACAACAGAAGAAAACAACATCAGAGAGACTGCAGCAACAACCAACATCTGTATGAATCACAATAAATTCTAAATGTTAAATGTTATTGAGCAGCACACATAACTAATATTACAAAATAAGTTTTGAAGCAACAGCAGATCAAGACAATGTGTGTCTGTGAGCACCTGTTTTTACACCAATGTGAATGCTTGAGTGTATTTCAAGAGAGACACTTTCATGACTATTTCCAACCTAGGCTCATTGGAAATACGTGTCTCTACATACATTTCTGCAAAACTGAAAAAACGTACCTATATGTACGATTCCCTGCAGTTTCCAGTTGAAATCAACACTAGAGGCAGTAAAACTCTGACCACTTTTATTCCTTTTCACACGAAGTATGACTTACAGGAACAGTTTTGATTATTTTCTCACAGTTACTTGCAGAATGGTATGTTATGACTTCTAAACAATTTTAACATCCTGCACGATTTGAAAACTGATACTTCTGAACGTTGTCGTCACATATACAGCTTCATATGTATGAGTTTACTAACTCAGTAAGTTTACTCGGTAGCTCACGTGATACAGCGTTGCACTGAGGTGAAGAAGAGCTCCGGTACGAATCCTGGAGTTCAACAAAACAGCTCAAATCTGCATAAGAAAGTTAAAATAGCACGGCTGCATCAGCGAATACGTTTTTATATTACTTTTGCATTTGTTAACACTTCCGGTTAGGTTTAGGTTAGGGTTTGGTGTAGGGGATACTTCCATCTTCATAGAGCTTAAAGGGGACCTAACGCACACCATTTCACCCAATCTCATGTTAATCTTGAGTACCTATAGAGTAGTATTGCATCCTTCATATCTCCAAAAAGTCTTTAGTTTTATCATATTTATAAAAGAAAGATACAGATTTACGATTCTCTCCGGAAAAAAGCCGAGCTCCTGGAGGCGTGTCGTGGGCGGAGCTAAAGAGTGAAGGCGTGTCGTGGGCGGAGCTAAAGAGTGACGAGCACTTGCTCCGATCGCCAACAAAACAGAGACATTTGATGCTGTTTCACTCACCATCTGCAGTTCTGAATCATGACCGGGATCTTTTATAGCTGGGACCGCTCCATCTTTCAGTATTAAACGATGTGCAAATCCAGCGTCGAATTGGGCCTCGTTTATAAAACGTTCGTTAACAAAACACTTGAGAAACTCCATTGCTGCCCCGGAAAAACAAACTATATCCACTGTTCACGTAACGCTGGGTTGTTTTGGGAAGCTGAACAAGGTTATCTTTCCCTCACAACCAAAAACACACTTCTTTAGAGACATTCTTCCCGAGCGAGTCCCGTGCTGCCAGCCTGCCGATTGAAGCGCGTTGATGGGCGCGCTCTCGCTCTCACTCTGGTCGATGCCTGTACGGGCGCGTTCTTCCGGGAGAAATGCCCATATAAGGAGTCGTCATAAAGAACAACGATCGAAAAAAACTCTCCGAAACTTGTACGAATTCGGAAGTGAGATTTTTGGCACAGAAATACTCTGTTATACGTCCAATTTTTTTTTTTGAAACTTTGTCCATGCTTAGCATGAGAATCAAACTCTTTACCTGTGTAAACAACTCTGAATGCATGAAACAGCATTGTACCCCCCCTTTAATCTTTAGCGACACTCACCGGATATTTGAATTATGAATGGCCGCAAAACGTACCTCAAGCAGCATAATAAAAACACTGCAATACGTGCCTGTACCAACGTAATAAAAACGTGTCACGGTCACATATTAAACGTGTGTTTTAGCACCACTCTCTGGACATTTCACTTTGAAACTGCCGCGAAACGTACTGAAAGGTACATAATTACTGTGTTGCAGAAATGTATGTAGAGACACGTATTTCCAATGAGCCTGGGTTGACTATTTCTTAACACACTTTGCAATTTACTTCAAAGTACATTTTAAATCATTAGAGTTTTAATAAGCTTTGTTGTGCTTTTTGATGTGTTGACTAACATACTTCCCCTGCTAAAAAACAATAGAAGCCCAATAGAAACCATCACAGAAATTCCAATGGTTTCCATTAAAATACCATTATAAACCATTAGCGTTTTCCAGTAAAACCATTACAAAATTCCTTTTTGTAGTGTGTTTTGGGCATTTTTCCAATATGATTTAACATCCCACCAATAGAATCCATCACATACCAGTAGACACCATTATAGTTTCCATTAAAACCAGTACAATTCCCATTATAACCATTAAATCCATTAGATTTTCTATTGTGTTTTGGGCAGGGTTCTATTGTTGTTTTCAGCAGGGTAAGCACATGTACTTCATTATGATTTTATCTTTAGTGTGTTATTTGATACTATATTTAAAGTTAATATATTTGACATGTACTAAATTGCAAATTCATTACAGATTACAAATGTATTTAAATACATGACATACACGTTTAAATAGAAATGACATTAAAGTGTTTTTACTTATTTTAGTCTTGTTATTCAGTAAAATATCTTAAATCAACATACGTTTACTTGAGACACAAAATGACTTGAGATATTAAGTCTCGTTTTCTGACAAAATGTATCAAAACTAAGGGAGTTTATGCTTAAAATGAGAACGAATATCTGCCAACAGGGTCAGAAAAATAATATTGATTTCCCTTTATTTTTTTCTGACCCAATTGACACATTTTTTCTTGTTTTATGCATAAACTCACTTAAATTTTTATACATTTTTCAGAAAACAAGACTTATTATTTTTAGTCATTTTGAATCTTGAGTGTTATAGATATTTGTATTTGAAAAAAAAATTATTTGTATTTGAAAAAGTCAAAAATATTACTCGAAAAAACTACGTTTTGATATATTTTGTCAGAAAATGAGACTATATCTTAAGTGATTTTGTGTCTCAAGTAAATCTATCTTGATGTACGAATGTTGAGATATTTTACTGAATAACAAGACAAAAACAAGTAAGAAAAAAAATAAACTTTTGTCTTAATGTCATTTCTATTGAAACTTGCATGTCATGTATTTAAATATATTTGTAATGAAGTTGCATGTAAAATATATAATCTTTAAATATAGTGTCAAATAATACACTACAGTTACAGTTATAATTAGTAAGAAGATAATTTATGCAGTACATTCAGCAGTATTTTAACCATATTTCAAAGACAATAGAAGTAATTATGAAATTACATATAAAGATGTACTTAAGTGGGTCAAAAAGCACTTTCAAGTTCAGCTAATTACAATTGATATAAATGTAAACTATTACATTTTCATTCAATTGTGAATAACATGCAATACAAACTTTATTAAGTATATTGTTGTTATTTAGATATTATTTCCGTAAAAAGTACTCTTTTTGAAAGTGTACCTCTTTTCACAAGGATAAGCTGATGTTACCAGTTTAAATCCTCTTATTTCAAGCTATTAGCAGTGTTGGGCAGTAACTAGTTACTGTAATAATATAACTTTTTGCAGTAACTAGTAGTGTAACTAATAAGATTTCAGTAATAATATTACAGTTACTATCCATAAAACAGCTTAGATGCTTTTGATGCCTCAACCCCGCCTATATTTAAAATACAACAATTGAATAATTTCTAGATTTATTTTCATAATTTTCACGACTCGCACATGCATGTGATGAGGTCCAGCAGGTGAGCTTGGAATATGGAAAAGCTTACATTCAGCAGATATAAATATTGCATTATATTGATTTTGTCAAGAAAAAAGATGATCTGAACACTGATGTGTAAGTTGTGGCTTTACTTTACTCTGGCGTTACATCCCTCTGATCAGCATGTGCTGCATTATATTACTATAATTAAAAATATTTTTGGAAAATTAAACAGTTTCTTACAAACTTATGTGATTTCATAAAACACATAATGAAATATAATCATATATGGGAAACGGAGAAATGACAATATAGCTTCAAGCTACACATGACAATTAATGAGATTAATACAACACTTCTACTTGAATGTCACTATTAATCACTATTGAGTGTTTGTAATAACTTCTGACTGAGATCCAATGTGGATTTTGGTCAAATGATGAGGCAGAAATATGTTCTTAATATCATTCTAGAAGAATTTGATGTGGAAGATATGAAGAGTTCAGATGCAAAAGCCTCTTAAGTGCCGTCTGAAATTTTCATCTAAAATTAGCATTTTCATCATGTGTGTTTATGTTCAATAATATTACTCTAATGGCAATGTATTGGTCCTTTTCTATGCATTTAGAGGGAAATACTGTAACTGAACATAAATATAGGACCCTGATAAAAATGCTAATTTTTTAAGAAAATTTCAGATGGCACTTAGAGGCTTTTGCATCTGAACTCTGCATGGGGCGTGAAGAAACAGCAATGCAACTAATTACTGTTGCCAGAAAGTAATAAGTAAAGTAACAATATTACTTTTGAAAGGAGTAACTAGTAATGAGTGATATATTACATTCTTTGAGTAACTAGCCCAACACTGACTATTTGCAGCATCTAAACGAAAGCTTGGATGAGTAATTAACAGTGTCTCTCTCTGTGTGTCAGCCGCACCGAACCGCCGTTTGGCCGCGCTGCCGTCTCCGGACCACATCCACACTACAGTGAACAGCTCCTCGGGGGTCAGTCTGAGCTGGGGCCGCCCTGCGTTCAGTTCTGGGAAACCGGTCACTTACTCCGTCCGCTACGGACCCCTGAGTCCGTCTGACCCCGCGACCGTACGCTACGTCCAGACGTGAGTGCTCCTTCACTACAGGCTTGACCTCAACAGCAATCAGTTAACTCGTGGATTCAGGGATCATATGTGACCCTGGACCACAAATCCACCAACCTCTATTATAATTCTATTCTATCTATTTGTTTTCTTTTTGTTTAATGTAAAACACTCTCTATTCATTTTCTAACAGCTTGTTTTTCTTTAAAAAAAAATTTTCTAACACTAGCTTTCTATATTCTTTTTCTATTTTATCTACTTGTTTTCTTTGTATGTGTGTGTGCGTGTATATATGTATGTATGTATGTGTGTGTATATATATATATATATATATATATATATATATATTAGTGCTGTCAAATGATTAATCGCGATTAATCGTATCCAAAATAAAAGTTTTTGTTTACATAATATGTGTGTGTACTGTGTATATATATATTCACACACATATAGCATATATTTTGAAAATATTTCCATGGATATATTTATATTCATATAATTTATATTATATACAAATATTTTAAATGTATAAACTTAACATATTTTTCTTAAATATATATACATGCATATGTGTGTATCTATATATATATATATATATATATACATAATAAATATACACAGTACACACACATATATTATGTAAACTTTTATTTTGGATGCGATTAATCATTTGACAGCACTAATATATATATGTACGGCACACACTGAGACTTGTTATAGCACTTGCACATCATTGCTCTTTTGTTGGTTTTGATTGCATCTATTGTCCTCATTTGGATAAAAGCGTCTGTTAATGAATAAAAGTAAATGTAAAAGCAGTCATAAGTAACACAGGTATATTTGTAGCAATAGACAACAGTACATTGTATGGGTCAAAATTATACATTTTTCTTTTATGCCAAAAATCATTAGGATATTAAGTAAAGATCATGTTCCATGAAGATATTTGGTAAATTTCCTACCGTAAATATATCAAAACTTAATTTTTGATTAGTAATATGCATTGCTAAGAACTTCATTTGAACAACTTTAAAGGTGATTTTCTCAATATTTAGATTTTTTTGCACCCTCAGATTCCAGATTTTCAAATAGTTGTATCTCAGCCAAATATTGTCCTATCATAACAAACCATACATCAATGGAAAGATTATTTATTCAGCTTTCACTCTTATGAATATGAAAGCTGGTTCTGTGGTCCAGGGTCACATATTTGTTTCCTCTCTCTTCAGCTCTGAGCAAACGGTAAGGGTAACGGGTCTCCGGCCGAACACACGTTATGAGTTTTCAGTGCGTCTTCATCTGGATCAGATGTCCAGTCCCTGGAGCGCCTCCGTCTATCAGAGGACTCTGCTGGAAGGTACCGGCCCATTGAGATACTATTATACTTTTTATTCATATTCTGATTTCATTTTTATTTATATATTTTCATTTTAACATTTTATTTAAAGTTTTAATCAGTTTGTTTTGTGCTTTTGACATTTTTGTAAGTTTTGTTTTGTTTTGGGTTTTTTTAACACCAATGACTTGTACATACACTATATAGACAAAAGTATTGGCACCCCCTTCTTTAGAACAGAAAAATGCACTTCCAAATCTGTGGCAACAACGATGGGAACATAATTCATGTATTAAAAATTGTATTTCCATCTCTGTTGCAACAGTTTTGGAAGTGTCTAAAATGACTGAACCCATATGTACAAGTCATTGGTGTTTGGTGATGAGTTTTTGTCTCAAGGTCTGCATTTACAGTCACACCAGAGGTGTTAAACTGGGATTAGGACTTGGTTTTATGCAGACCAGTCAAGTTCTTCCACACTGACTCAATCAATCATTTTATTTTTGAACCTTGTCTTATACACAGAGGCATTGTCATGTTAGAATAGAAAAGAGTCCAAACTGTTGCTATAATATTAGAAGCACACAATTTCCTAGAATATCATTATATGCTTTACCATTAAGATTTGTACTCATAGAAATTACTAAAGTAGTCAAACCTGTTCATTAGAAGGGGTGCCAATACTTTTGGCAATATAGTGTATTTTAATACATCAAGTTAAACTACATGAAACGTTTTTTAGCATTTAATGTTTATTTCAGTTTATTTTATTTCAAGTAAAGTAGATGCTTTTTTATGGTTGTAACTATAATATCCCTGATCCAGACTAGTATTGTTTCTCCACCAAACTAGTTGTTCACATATTGTAAGTTTGTAAAAACAAAGTAGCAAACAGTTAAAGAAAACACTGTCACTATAATTTAAAATTTTAGTAATTTTGTTATATGTTTTTGAATTTTTTTTTATTTAATTTAATTTGAATATATATGTCCATATAGTTTTTATAAATTTTCTTTTTAGTAAATCAGGTTAATCTAATTGAAATTAAAAAATGTTTCCTTGGAAACTAGCTAAAATTATTTTTCTTTAAAATATATTATTTCATTTCAGTTAAAGTAAATGTTATTTTATGGTTTTAGTTTTAGTTAATCATTATAATTTTGGATCAGACTTGTATTTCCACCAAATTATTTGTTGATATATTGTACGTTTTGTAAAAACAAAGCACCAAACAGTTAAAGACTGTCACCATAATTTTAGTTATAACAAATTTTAGTCATTTTGCTGTGTTTTGACATTTTTATTAGTGTTTTTTAATATGTTTATATCATTTTTATTGATTTGATTTGTAATTTAGTTTTAGTTATTTTAGTGCAGAAAAATAAGAAATGGAGGCAACAAGCTGAAATAAATAAGTTTATATTTTATTTTATTTCAGTTAACATTTATTTTGTTCAAAGCAACATCATATGAATTCACAGTTTTAGTTATTTTAGTATCAAGTTAAATTAAATGAAATTAAGACATGTTGCCTTGGCAACAATTTCAGTTAAAGTTTATTTTATTTCAAGTAAAGCATATGTTTTTTATGGTTTTAGTTTTGCTTAACTATAATAACCGTAGTCCAGAATGGCAGATTTATTTGTGGATATATCGTAAGTTTGTAAAAACAGAGGAAAGACTGTGAGCGTAACCTGATGTGAGACTGAGCCCTTGATGTGTTTTGTTCCCGGCAGCGCCGTCGTCTCCGCCGCGGTCCGTCCGAGTGAGTCTGATCGACTCAGACACGGCGCTGGTGTCGTGGAAGCAGCCGGATCAGCCGGAGCTGTCCGTCACGCACTACACCGTCCTGTACGCCTCGCAGAGCTCGTGGCTCGCTGGAGAGTGGCAGGTTCTTCAGAGAGAAGGTGAGACAGGGTGACCATACGGCCCATACGCGTCCTTGCCAGGATTCCTATATTGCCTAAAATATCCAGCTTTTTGGCTGTTTATAATTTATAGTTATATAATATTTTATTTTAATATATAATTAGTGGTCGACCGATATTGTTTTTTTGACAGCCGATGCCGATATCTTGGAAAGCAGGGTGGCCGATATATAGCCGATATAATTTTATTTAATGTTAAATAATATTTAAGAAATTTGAAATCGGATTTAAAAATTAATTTGTAAAATAAAAATACTTATACTTTAGATGACAAAGTATTTTTCACAAATAAATAAATATTTAATAAAAATATAATTAAAAAGGAAGTAAACACTGTAACTAACAGGGCACTTTGGGAAGTGTGTGTGCATTGGGAATCATATTGTTCAAATAAAGCCAAGGTAACACTCATTTTACATACAGCACACAGTGAAAATGACATGAATATGACAGTGGGCAAATGCATAAAGTGCAGCATAAATTGAAATCATGAGTTTAATGTTTAAACTAGCATTCAATTCGCACGGACCGACCGTCACGCAGAGAGCACACGTGATCATGCAGGATACACATGCACACTTCACAAGATCTCACAACTGGATTATAATAAGTTTGCAAGGTTTGTGAAATGAAATGTTCATTAGTCATTCAAAGATTTACTTAAATGATGTAAATGCGTATTTGCTAAATGCTGACGGCACACAAGAAAGTATTATAATGTTTGCCTTTCTATTACTAATAATATAAAAACAAATGTTATAATACTTTTTGTATACATTGAATCCCTTTGTGTAACCGTTCTATCTGATTATTAGACAGACTTCTATCCGTATTAGACAGAACTGTTAACGACGACAGCGAATAAGAGGGAGAATGTGAGCACTGTGTGCTCAGACGCTGCTGTTCTCAGTGCCTTCAAAATAAAAGTCCCGCCTCGAACACATCGGCCAAACAGAAAAACTTAGCGGCCAATGCCGATATTTGAAAAAATGCCAAATATCGGCCGATATATCGTATATAATACGTATTACGTATATAATATATCATTTAATTATCAACCTCATCTCAGATGTTTTTACCAATAATTAACTATCAACTATTGCAGTAAAAGTATAGACATTTACAAGGCATTATAGCATTAACAAGGATTAATAAATGCTTTAAAATATATATATATATATTGCTCATAAGTCATGCTAGCTAATGCATTAATGAATGAGACCTGATTGTAAAATGAAAGTGGATCAGCTCAGAGCTCATGTTGAGATGTCGGTCGAATTTATCTCTCGCTGGGTTTCTGATTTCAGGCTCAAACACGATGGCTCTTCTGGAGAAGCTGGAGTTGGGAAACGTTTACCTGGTGAAGATCTCGGCATCTAACCAGGCAGGAGACGGTCCGTTCTCCAGCACCGTAGAGCTGTGGCTCAGGAGTAAAACACAGCAGGGAAAAAACCCACGGCACACCGACAGCCACGCTGAGAAAACAGGTACACCTGACTAGACCTGTCGCAATAATCACTATAACGACTTATCACACAATTCGTGACCCTGGACCACAAAACCAGTCATAAGTGTCAATTTTTTAAAATTGAGATTTATACATTATCTGAAAGCTGAATAAATAAGCTTTTGTTATGATAGGACAATATTTGGCCGAGATACAACTATTTGTAAATCTGGAATCTGAGGGTGCAAAAAAAATCTAAATATTGAGAAAATCATCTTTAAAGTTGTTCAAATGAAGTTCTTAGCAATGCATATTACTAATCAAAAATTAAGTTTTGATATTTACGGTAGGGAATTTACAAAATATCTTCATGGAACATGATCTTTACTTAATATCCTAATGATTTTTGGCATAAAAGAAAAATCGATCATTTTGACCCATACAATGTATTTTTGGCTATTGCTACAAATATACCCAGCGACTTAAGACTGGTTTTGTGCTCCAGGGTCACAATATATGTACATGACCTCAATAATTTGGTGACACAATATATTGGCCATTATATTTACATAAAAATGAATGTCACCATGTTTTTTGCAGCTTCTCATACATAACGTGGTGTAGTCATGAGGTGCTAGTTCAGATTTAAAAAGTACTTCTACAAAAAGAGTTTCATCTGCAGATATGGTGTTGTTTAGAGATCTGTACCTTTGTGCATACGGAGATCTGACTGCTATAGTGATTGTGTTTTTCAGCAATAGTGTGCACCCTTAATTTACAGAGAAATGAAGGCCAGGGAAAAATCTCCAAACAAGTTCTTTGTGCATTTTTCTTTTTTCTACCTGTTACTTTGCACTTTTGGTTAGAAAATGTTTATTTACTATTCATTCAAGTTTTTTAAGGTATCTAATATTTTGATACTTAATTTCCATGATCTAAATATTCTTAAGAATTAAACGTTTGTTGTAGGCCTTCTTGCATTATTATGATGTTATATTATGATTATATATTCAGTGGCATAAAATGGTCTTAAAATGACAATAACATCGCTTAGCGCAATTATTTCTGAGGCAATTTATCACACAACAAAAAGTTGTTATGACAGGCCTACACCTGACACATCAAACCTGAGAACAAGCCATGCATTACTTTTTATTATAATTTAAAAAAAAAATCTCACTGTCTCTCTGCCAGATATTATTTAATATAATTTATTTAATAATATATATAAGTATTAGGGATGTAATGATATCAAAATCTCACGATATGATAATATCGCGATATGAAGTCCACGGTACGATATTTATTGCGATATTTAAAATAAAAAAGACAAATTAAGAATTGGAAAAAAATTAACATTGTGTACATTTTAAAGTTAAATTATTCTATCTAATGCACTTTGAGAGTTCAAAATTAAGAGCTGCAACCCATGTTTCTTAACTAAGAAAACTTAAGTCAGAAAAAAGTCAGTGAACTGACTTGTACCTGAACTTTAAAGAGGACTCAACCCTCTTTTTATTTGTGATATACTGTCTCAGTCTAAATTACATTCACACTGGTGTTTTAGGAAGCCAAACTAATTAGAATATAATAATAATAATAATAACAACAATGACAGTAGTAGCCATATATTGTAAAACAATTGCACTGTAATCTAAATGAAAATGAATATTTCATATATTTACACTACAGTAGGGAAATTACAATAATTCTTTCCTAATTTCTACACTTGAAAGAGATATTTTGAGTTTGGACTACATTTAAACCGTTAGCTGTCAGCAATTCATGCTGCACTTTAAGCTTTTATTTTGAAGGAAACTCCAGCTTCAGTGAAAACATGCTCACAATAACACGTCTTGCTACAAATCTAGTGAAATGCTGTAATCATTTGCTGCGAAAATAAAGCATAACTGGTGGCTGTTGCATCCCAAACGTGCGCTAAACTCACAGCACGTGCAATAAACGAGTTGAATGCATTCATTCAGTGTGCACGGAGCCGTCTGAGACGCAGAAAACACCGGATCACCAGCTGATCGTCTGAATGAAGTGCAGCTTTGCTTTAAAACACACAGCAAAAACAGACTTGATGAAGAGATTAAGACATTGTGCTTTCGGTTTGAGTGCATTTGACAGATACAGCATAATGACCCAAAACACAACTTTAAAGACCTTTTATGTTAGAATAAGACGTTTAAATATATTTTAAAAACTACACTTTTTGCCTGGAAGACCTATTGTTTCATATCGTCATGTGATCATGATAATATCAAAACAGTTTTGCTATCGCGATATTATTAATATTGTTACATATTTACCTATTTAATACTGCATTATAACAAAAATGTGTTTTGTATATTTTAGCGTTTATAGACAGTCTGTACCACATGGATGAGAAGTCCATGACGGGCATCATCGCTGGCGTGTGTATCGCTCTGTCCTGCATCATCCTCTGCATCTTCATCCTCCTCACCAAGAGCACAACACAGTGAGGCTTCAGCTCCAGAAACATACTGTTACAAAACACAACAGCAACACTAGAGGAGAATAAATGAGGCTGATGTTATTGACTTGTAGCCACAATCTAATGGTGTTTTCTCTCAGCAGGAAATCAGCTTCCTCAAAGATGATTGGACAGGTGAGGAATGATGTCATGCGTAGTGGTGCGTCATCAGCCAATCAGCAGCAGGCGGAGAACGCAGAGGTTCTGCTGCCGATGACGAGGACGCACTTCACTGATGCCAAAGTAAGAGTCTGTTTATTATTATATTATTTACCAACGTGCAATGAAACGACTAACAAAGATTAGGCATAAATTAATATTTAAAATATATAATTTAATTTTTTTTACAAAATAAGGTTTAAAATACATACTATTTGTTTTCAGGGAGGAACAAATTTAATGATAAACCACACTGGAACAGTAATGAGTGACGCTCAGAGCAAACGGAAAAAATGGAGCATATTTAATAATAATCAGAAGTCTAATGGAAATAAAAGCACGGTCAGTAACAGAGATAAGAGAGTTTTAATTCTATGTATCAAAGTCAAATTTACATTACGAGTCGACATGAAACACTTAGCTTTTTATATTTTCAGTTTTCATTTTAATTTGTTTAATTTTGAGTAATTTTGTTGTGTGCTTTTGTCAATTATTTTATTTTTTATTATTTTAAATATTACTATTTAGGTTTAATTTATTTTATTTATAAAATTATTTATTCCATTTTAGTGGAATAAATAAAATAAATAAATAAAAATAAATAAAATAATATTTATACATTTATAAGTTATAAATAATAATTATAAATAATATTTATAATTTAATTCATTTCAGCTCTTTTGTAACAAAAATGTTTAATAGTTTTAGTTTTAGCTGATGATAATAGTCTTTTTTCTCATTTTTTCAGGAGTTTTTATTTTTTTATATATAGATTTTAATTGTTTTATTTCCTGTTTTAACTTTTTTATTTTTATTTTGTTGTGTGTTCATCATATTGATTCATTTTTGTTTTTCTTTAATATGTCTATAAGTTTTTATTCAATTTTATTACCAGTTTTCATTTTAATTTTAGTTAAAGTTTGAGTAATTTTGTCATATTTATTGGTTTCTGTTTTATTTAAATGTCTATATAATTTTTTGTTATTTTAGTACTAACTAAAGTTAAACTAAATAACAATGAGCTAAAATTAAATAAGTTTAAGTTTTTTGTGTGTGTTTGATTTTATTTCAGTGAATGTTTATTTTATTTCAAGTATTTTTTTATTTATTTAGTTTTAGTAAACTAGAACAACCCTGATATGAAATCACTGTCTAATTTTTAGTGCTGTCAAATGATTAATCGTGATTAATCGCATCCAAAATAGTTTTTGTTTACATAATACATGTGTATACTTATGTATATATGTATAAATACACACACATGCATGTATATATTTAAGAAAAATGTTAAGTCTATACATTTCAAATATTAATATATAATATCAATTATATGAATAAAAATATATACATGGAAATATTTTCAATATATATATATATATATATATATATATATATATATATGCATGTGTTTGTATTTATATATACATAATAAATATACACAGCACACACACATACTGTATATTATGTAAACAAAAACGTTTATTTTGGATGTGATTAATCGTTTGACAGCACTACTGATCGGTTTAATATTTTGTCAGGTTTTGCCGACCGTGAGCTCTGATGTTTGTATTGGACAGATCGAGGATCCCGCTGGTCTTTATGAAGTTGGGAAGACGGTTCTGTGTTACGAAGACGAGCAGTCGCGAGTCTATCGTCCTCTCGGGGAGTCGGAGAGTTCGCAGACCAGCGGCGCAGACTCGGGAAACTACTCTCACGACGAGACGGAAACCAGACCCAAAAGATCCTCGTACAAATCCGACGACGGCGAGCTGTTTTCAAACGAATGCATCGCGAGCGTCTGCGCGCAAATACCAGACGAAACGCCAACGAAATCTCCCTCCCACCTTCAGTTCACAGCGCTTTAACTGACCTGTCAGTCAAGCCAGTGGGCATGGCCTATCAGTCCAGTGAGTGGGCGTGGCCTGTCAGTCATCCAAGTGGGCGTGGCCTGTGATTCCAGGGCCTATAAATACAGTTTTCAGCCTTTCCTCAGGATCAGATCAGTGATCTGCATTTATTTTCTCTCAACGGTTTGAATAGCTTTATGAAGTCACAGACGCTCTGTTGGCTTTGACAAACTTGCACAGCCTTTCCTAATAACTTTCCCTTCCCGGCCGGACCTGCTCCGAGACATTCACAACGTCCCAAAGATGAAGGTCCTGTCCGGGTTTGAACCCGTTCATGAACCGTTTCAGATGAATGTGTTTCCTATCAGCGCTGATGAATGTTTTGAAGAACGCCTGATGTGCTTTACACAGACGGACGAGTGTTTTCTGTTTGTTTTTGATCATGACAGAGACAGAGTTTTGTTCTGCTGTCTCTCTACCTCATATTTCTGATGACGCTCGTCCTCAATCTCATTTTTATTGTTTTGATATGAACACTGAACGTGTTTGACGTATATAATCCAAAGAGTCCAAACGTCTAATGAAAATGGGTGACACTTTACATCAAGGTTTCATTTGGTACTAAATTAGTTAACATGAACTAGCAATGAACAATAATTCAACAGCATTTATTAATCTTAATTAATGCTATTCTCAACATTTACTTTTGTTTTTTAAATCAAAAGTTGTATAGCATTAGTTAATGAACTCTGAACTAACACGAACAAACTGTATTTCAATTAACTACGTTAAAAATTACTTTGAAACAATTCAGAAAGTGCTAGTACATTTCACAAATAATTACTGAAGTTGTATTTTCTTGTAGCTTTTTAAATTTTAATTTATTTGTAATTTTGTTATTTACTTTTGTCAATTTTATTATTATATATAAATATTTTTTTAAATATTACTATTTAGGTTTAATTTATTTTTCCTTCGGTTTTACAGACAAACAATAAATAACTGCATTTCTAATCATTACAATGAAAATAAATACTTTTTAGAAATTGCTAGTAAACTTCATAAATAATTACAAAAAATGGCTAGTAACACATTTAATTAAATTTTATTTTTTTTAGCAGAAAGACTGAAATAGTATTTTCTTGTAGCTTTTTACATTTTTAATTCTTATTAATTTAGTTATTTTATTTAGTCAATTTTATATTTTTTTTAATATTACTATTTAGTTTTAATTTATTTTATTGCAGATTTAGTTCAGTTTTAGTTTTTATTTTTAGCTTAAATGTATATTTAACAATTTCACAGCTAAAAAACACTCAGAAATTGCTAGTAAACTTCACAAATTATTACAAAGAAAGAAATAACAAGTAACATTGAATTAAACATAAAACATTTAAGTAGAAAAATTACAATTTCGTACTCCAAAAATCTTTGTTTTATTCACAAATATTATTTTATTTAAAAAGAATTTAAAGAGTAGCATTAACAAGGATTAATAAATGCTTTAAAAATATATATTGCTCATAGGTCATGCTGCATTAATGAATGAGACCTGATTGTAAAGTGTTTCCAGAATTTTTTTCATTATTTTTTTCATTATTTTCTACTAATTCTGACTATTTGTACAAATGAGTGTTGCTAATTTCGTTGTGTAGTTTCACCTGGAAATAGTACAGAATCTGAAATATCTTCCTTTTACATCGAAATCATAAATCTTTCCAGGTTTAATTGAAAACAATAGTGATCTCAGACTTTTAGACCTCACAGTATATATTTATTTTCCACTTAAAGATACAGAAATAAGATGAAATTAACAGTTAAGGTGCCTCAGGTTATGAAAGCTGCTGAGTTTAGATTCGGATCAGACGAGTGAATCTCATACCTCAGTTTAAACGTGTTTAATTCACTTCTTCAGTCTTGTGTTGTACTACCTCCGTTTGCTGCTTATCGTCATGTAGCGTATGAGGAGGAACGCTTTACATTTGCCAAACGAGATCAAGTTGTTGATCCATTATTTTAAGCTTGTTATTCATTGAGTTATTTGTGATGTTGCGCACGGTTTGCGTTTTGATTCTTTCGTGGAGGATTCAGTTCTGATTCGTTTTGGTTGCTCTTATAATTTGACTCTTGCTTCTTAAAGGAAAAGTTCACTCAAAAATGAACATTTGCTGAAAATGTGCTCACCCTCAGGCCATCCGAGATGTAGATGAGTTCGTTTCTTCATCAGACTTGGAGAAATGTAGCATTGCATCACTTGCTCAGCAATGGAAGTGAATGGGTGCCGTCAGAATGAGAGTCCAAACAGCTGATAAAAACATCACAATCCACACCACTCCAGTCCATCAGTTAACACCTTGAGAAGTAAAAAGCTGAAACAAATCCATCATTATGGTGATTTTAACACAAATATGAAGCCATAATTCATAATAACGCTGGTCTGGTCTGAATCAGGAGAGAGATCTGCACAGATCAAAACAGCTCTACACAAATATGTGGCTGGATTTTGATGCGAGAGACAACAGGAGATGCACTTTTTCACTGGAGGAAGAGTTACTATGGATTATGGAATCATATTTGAGTTAAAAATGTCTTAATGCTGGATTTGTTTCATCTTTTGTCTTAAGATGTTAACTGATGGACTGGAGTGGTGTGGATTACTTGTGATGTTTTTATCAGCTCTCATTCTGACGGCACCCATTCACTTCCATTGCTGAGACAGTGATGCAATGCTACATTTCTCCAAATCTGTTCCAAAGAACAAACAAACTCATCTACATCTTGTATTTTTTGCTGGTTTATACCAACCGAGGGATGCTTTCTGATTTTTCAGGTTTTGTTTTTGTAAGGAAGGTGAATAAGTGAAAAATAACCAAAAAAATAGCGGTGATATCGGTTCGCCGAACTCTGAAAGCTTTATAAGATGTCGACGGCCTTATGATGGGAGGATCGTTTGCAATATATTAGATGTCTGATCCAAAGAGTGAAATGAGAAATTATACAATGATGCCAAAATGCTGTAACCTCCAAAGATAGATGCTATATATTTCTGTATATTTGAAAGTGCCAAAAGAAATGCATTTCTTCATGTTCATTGGTGTAGCCAAGCTTTCGTTCGTTCTAATTAAAGCGCTCAGATTTAGTTTTTTTTCAATTTTAGATGATAGTGGCGCAGGTTTGGTGACGGACGCTAGAATCCAAAGAGATGTTTGCTTCTTTCATTGGGTTTTCGACCGGACAAATATGAGAATGACTGTGTGATTTTGAGTGTTTGTATGAAGTGTGATCAATATTTTATGACATGATTTGTGAAGCATATAATCAGAGTTTCGAAACAACCCTTTCGATCGAAGCGGCACGAAATCATCATTTCAGAGCGCAAATAAAAACCAAAGATTGATACGGTCGCCCCTGTGTAGACTTGACATTTTGTCATTTGTTTGGTTTTTGTAAAGTTGCATGTGTTTTGACTGCGGCCGCTCATCATCAAACCTTCAGAAAACCTGATAAAAGTCTTATATCAACCAATGTGAATCTACTCCTGAATGTGAAGACTTATCACAAACACTTTGAATTAGGGGGTGAAATGCTTAATTATTATACTTTGTATTTTTCATTAGTGTTTTATGAACTTGTCATATGTGTGTATGTGTTTGTGTTTCGGCCGTTTTCTAAATCCAAACACATCGGTTTAATGGACATTTAGTTTCTGTTTGATTTGCCTGTTGATTTATTATAATTTGTATTATTATTTAAGCCCCTCGTGTTGAGCATGTTGTACCAGTTTGATTCCATTACGTGCCAAAAAGTGGTCAGAACAATGCACAATATAATAAAATATTTCTCAAATGATATTTGGCTCCTGAATTTGCTTCACAGAACTTACTGCACACACAGATATGAATCATTTAGTTTTAGTGAAACACTGGGAAAACATCCTCAATGAATTTAATGTCAGAGATTAAATCAGGAATGTTACTTAGGTAGCTAATATTATATTTAATACATTTAGTATAAATTTAATATAAAAATAAATACATAACATTTGTTAATTTATATACGTGTGTGTGTGTGTGTGCATACATACGTACATATATATAATTATATATATATATATAATTATTTATTCAATAACTATATTATTAATTATTTAAACTAAAACTATTATTAATTAAAACGAAAATATTAAATCATATTAATAGAAGTCATATTATTTACAAACTTCTTGATTTATATATTACAAAACTATTTATTTAATAACTAAAATATTTCTTAACTATTTTGATCATTTAAATAACTTTTGAATTATTTACTTTACAAATATTTATTTATGTATTACAAATGTATTTATTTAATAACTAAACTATTAATTATTTCAATAACTAAAATATTAGTAAAGTTATATTTAATTTACAAATGTATTATGTAAATATTAAAATTGTTCATTTATTTAATAATTAGATTGTTTATTAATTATTTTAATAAATATTAATGTATATATTATTTATTTAACAATTTTTTTATTTTATTTTATATATACAAGTGTATGTATGTATATATATATATTGCAAAAGTGTATGTATGTATATATATATTGCGAAATATATACATTGCAAAAGTATTTATTGAATAACTAAATTAATATTAATTGTTTTAATAACTAAAATAATAACTCGTATATCATTTAATTTACAAAATTCTTATTCATTTAAATATAAAAAAATATATTTTTAAATATCTAAACTATTTCCTAATTACATTAATAATTGAAATATTAACTTATACATTTATTCTATAACTAAAATATTAACTTTATCTTATTTAATTTACAAATGTATTTATTATTTATGTAAATATTAAAAAAAAATTAATTTAATAACTAAATTGTTTATTATTTATTTCAGTAACAAAAATATTAAAGTATATATTATTCAATTTACAAATATTTATTTATTTTTATATTACAACATTATTTATTTAATAACACAATTATTTAATAATCGTTTATTTTAATACCTAAAATATCTACTTATAGTACTATTTACTTGTGTGTTATTTAATCTCCAAATATATGATTTAATTCCATTAATAATTCAAACACAAAGAAGTACCGAAATGAACCATGCTATTTGTGTTTCATGCTTTTGCACAAAATCACTTAGAATCGGGAATAATTCAGACAGAAGCAAAATAAGTGCAATACCTCAATTTTCACGCAATTCATCCTAAAATGATGCGGCCTTCAATATTTAGCACAAGTAGGCTCAAATCAAATCGCTACAAATCAGCTAACAAGGCTATTCTACACATTATTGCAAATGTTTTCATTAAGTTATGACACATTATTTCTGAATGTTCAAAGACGTTGTTGTGCTAACGTTTTGAGAACATTAATGCAATGCTAAGAGGTTTGTGTTGTTGTTGTTGTTGTTTTATAATGTTACCGGAAGAACCTTTGTTCATAACGGTTTCCGTTAGCTGGGTAACTCATGTTAAAGTCTTGTATAACTTGTTTAAATATGTTATTACTATTTCTGATGATTTAAAGTAATGGTTTTACCGTCTGGTACTGTCTCTCCGCGCCTCTCGGTGGCGGCCAAGCCTTGTGGTCTGCGTGATGACGTCACGCGGCGGAAGCGGAGGCGCGCGGTCTCTCTTCCGTCTGTGTTCGCAGCGCGGCGGCACATGTGCGAGTGAAATCATAATAATTGCTCGAAATGCGCATCGAGAAGTGTTATTTCTGCTCGTCTCCGGTGTATCCCGGGCACGGAATGATGTTTGTGCGTAACGACTGTAAGGTAAGGACTCGTGACGCGCGGTCAGGCTGTGTGTTTCTATCCGACGCCGTTTAAACATTAACCTTTCATGTTGTTTATTAATAACGAGCGACATTGAACTGAGTCTCATATTCACGTGTGTGCTTTTTACTTTAATAAGTAACGTTACCATAGTAAATGTCGACAGAAACGTGCTCCTCGACACATGTAACGTGACTTTACCGTGTTTCTTTACCTGTTATAAAGCTTTATAATAGCGAACAACATACAACAACATGCTATTACTACATATATATTAGTACATTAGTTATTAACTTTAATTACAATGTGTACTTGGCAAGTTCTAATTATATTATTTATGTATTACACATTTTATATTAATTTATTTTATACAAAATTTGTTATATAGCACAACGCATTATTTATATGAAAACTAAATTATTTATACATTTAGTAACTAAAGTATTAAGTTATATTATAATATTTATAATTACCGGTATATATTATTTAATGTACAAATGTCTATATATGTGTATGTGTGTATTGGTGCTATCAAACAATTAATCATGATTAATAGCATCCAAAAGTTTTTTATGTTTTATATATGTGTGTGCTGCTGTGTATATTTATTATGTATTTATAAATACAAGCACATACAGTATATATTTTGAGAATATTTACATGTATATATTTAATATATAAACAACATATTTTTCTTAAATATATATATATATATATATACAGTACACTAGGGCTGTCAAAATGGCTGAAAAACTAAATTCTAATTTTGTACCTAAATATTATCAAAATTCGAATTTAAAAGGCATAATTTCATTTAGAGGAAAAAAAGCTTTTGGCTTCTCCCCTGAGGCCACAAGAGGGCGCATCGAGCTAAATATGACTAATTCACTGTTATTCAAAGCATAAAATAACACGACTATCTTTGAAAATTGTGCATAATGTTTAAAATAATGTTTAACCATATATAATTAATTAATTAAATTGCTTAAACAATTAGAAACAAAAAAGCATCATGTATACACAGTTTAATACAAAGCACGGAAAACCAATCATAAAGAGTAACGTTTTTTCATTTAAAAACACGAGATGCAGTGGAATGAGGAGAGACCCGTCCCACCATAAAGTTTTGAGACATGTTCAAAGTTGAACTTAAAATAATTTTAAATCGCTTTCTAAATATCCGACTCTCTTTTGCGAGACGCGAGTGCAACGCTGATAGACGTCTCTATAGAAAATGTGATATATTTGCGTTCTGTGTGAAAGGCTTGATTTCAGTTTTGACGTAAACAACATCATCTCCGCATTGATGTTCTCTTTTTCCGCAGTATTTTGAATGAACAACGTATCCAGTGGGTTCAACTGGATAAGTTAAAAAAATGCAATGACACCTACCTACATCTTCATCGCATCTCGTGCGCCACTGATAAGCTGCCTGACGCACACCTAAAATTCGAATGTGGATTTTTTTTTTTAAATTCGACTAATATTCGAAATTCGATTTTTTTTTTTTTTTTTGACAGCCCTACTGTCACACATTATGTGAACAAAAACTTTTATTTTGGATGTGATTAATCATTTGACAGCACTTATATATATATATATATATATATATATATAATGATGCTTATAAATAATGCTTTGTGCTATATAACAGTAATTTCGTATAAAATAAATTAATATAAAATGTGTAACACATAAATAATATTTATTTATATATATATGTTATTTATTCCGATAGAGAAAAAAGAAAATTACAATTTTTTTTTTTTTTTTTAAATGTTAGAAATAAATCTACATACACTCATATACATATATCTAAATCAATCAAAGTGTGTATATAAAATATAGAATTTAATAAAAACCATGTTACGTGTAAAAAAATAAACAATATAAAATCAAAATAAACATAAATACCATGATATAACCATGCTACATTCCCAAAGAAGTATGGTAAAATCATGTTAGGTGCATAATGTGTTTTATATATATATATATATATATATATATATATATATATATATATATATATATATATATATATATATGGTATTATCATTGTACCATGTCCAAAAAAATAAAACATGTTAGTAGTATTATGGTAGTTTTGTCATATTCTCAGTTTGTGTTGGCATCTATCAGTGTGAGTCCTGACAGGTGTGTGTGTGTGCTTTGAAGGTTTTCAGGTTCTGCCGGTCCAAATGCCACAAAAACTTCAAGAAGAAGCGAAACCCAAGAAAGACCAGATGGACCAAAGCGTTCAGGAAGTCAGCGGGCAAAGAGCTGACGGTGGTGAGAGACGCTACACACACACACACACACACACACACACACACACACACACACACACTGATTCAGCTGTTCATTCATCAAATAAAATACTGCTTGTATTTATCAGGATAACTCACTGGAGTTTGAGAAGCGCAGAAATATTCCTGTCAAATACAACAGAGAGCTCTGGAGCAAGACCAGTGAGTACACACTCGCTCGCACGCACGCACACACACACACACACACACACACTCACTCACTCACTCACACACTCTTACACGCACTCTCTTACACACACACACACACACACACACACACACACTCACTCACTCTCTTACACACACACACACACTCACTCTCTTACACACACACACACACACACACACACTCTCACTCTCTTACACACACTCACTCACTCTCTTACACACACTCACTCACTCTCTTACACACACTCACTCACTCTCACACGAACACTCTCACTCACACACACACACACACACACACACACTCACTCACTCACTCACTCACTCACTCACTCACACACACACTCACTCACTCTCTTACACACACTCACTCATTCTCTCACACTCTCTCACACTCTCACTCTCACTCACTCACTCACACACACAATCACTCACTCTCACACACACTCATTCACTCACTCTCTTACACACACTCACTCATTCTCTCACACTCTCTCACACTCTCACTCTCACTCACTCACTCACACACACAATCACTCACTCTCTCACACACTCACTCACACACTCTCTTACACACACTCACTCACTCTCACACACACACTCATTCACTCACTCTCTTACACACACTCACTCACTCTCTTACACACACTCACTCACTCACTCACTCACTCACACACTCACTCACACACTCTCACACACACTCACTCACACACTCTCACACACTCTCACACTCACAAACACTCACACACTCTCACACACACACACATTCATTCCTCTGACTGCTGTGTTTGTGTTGAACAGTGGTGGCCATGAAGAAGGTTGAAGCCATCAAAAACAAACGGCAGGCGCGCTTCATCTTGAACAGGTGACTTCTGTGGTTTAGTCATTCTTCTGTCGTTTAGACTCATTTAATTGATTGTACTTTCTCCTCGTTACCTCCCCGTGACTGAACAGGTCAAAGTTCAGCCGGCTGATTCATACATGTGATCGTTCATGTGTTATTTTAGCGTCATTGAGATACTGTTATAGTTCTTATTAATAGTCTGAGTTCATTTTTTTTTAGAGGTTTTCTGTTTTTCTTTTAATTCTAGTTAAAGGTTTTGTAATTTTTGCGGTTTTTTTAAGTAACAATTGTTTTTAACCGTTATTAGTTTAAACCTTTTTTATATAAATATTTTATGATTTTTAGTTGTATATTTTCATATTTGTTCATTTTAAATTTTTTGTAGTTTTTGGTCATTTATTATTATTTTAGCATATTTTAGTACATCACCTTAAAGTAAATGTAAATGAGAGATGTTGCCTTGGCAACTAGTTGAATTAAAATAACTTTTTTGAATTAAGAAGTACTTTTAATATTTTATTAAGTTTTAAACGAATGTTTTATGCTAAATATGAGTTTTTATAATACTTTTTTGACAAATTTGAATTTTAACTTAATTTTTAGTATTTTTGTCATTAAATCATTGTTTTTTTTAATGTCCATATAATTTTTATTATTGTTTTCATTTTTATTTTATTTTAGTACATTAAACTGAGAAATGTTGCCTTGGTAACTAGCTTAAATAGATTTGTGTTTTTTAAGAGAAAAAATTAAGAGAAAAAGTTTTTAAGAGAAAAAATTAAATATTTTTGTAGTTTTTATTTTTATATTTTCTGTTTTCATATGAATTAGTTAAGGTTTTTGTCATTTTATTATTTTTTTATGTCTGTAGTTTTTATTTCAGTTTTAGTTCATTTTGCTACATCAAATAAAGCAAACATATATTCGGTTTTTAACAATATTTAGAATGAATGTGTTTTATTTTTTCATCATTTACATGAACATTTCTATATTTCCTCAGGTTGAAGAAGGGCAAAGAGCTGGAGAAGGAAGCAGATATCAGTGAAGTCAAGAAGAACATTCACCTCATCAGAGCTCCACACGCAGGTAAACCTCGCTGCTCAGACGTAACGTCACCCAAACCTGTCCCAGAATTCCCTGTTCTCACGTCTGACGTCTCTCTCTTCAGGTCAAGCCAAACAGCTGGAGGACAAGATGGTCCAGAAGCTGGCAGAAGACGTGGAGATGGACGAGTGAAGCCAAGAAAACGCTTCTCATTTGGACTTGTTTTGTGCTTTGAGATATTGAGAGTTGAATATATGGTCACTCCTGCTCTGCATAAACGTGAATATTCATCAGAAGGACTTATTTTCGTCTTTCTCCAGGATAAATCCACTTTAAAATTTCCTTCCTGTTGCTGAATATTGTTTTGGGTATATTAAGTGTTAACAATGTGATAACTATCATCCACCTCATTATGGACTCAGCAAAATATAATTCTAATAAAAAACTTCAAATATGTTTGATCATTTTGAAAATGTGATATTTTTCACATTTCTACAGGCCTAGCTGCCACCAATATGTAGATATGCTTTGAAATGTGAAAAATATCCATAATTTTGTCTTAAAACAATAAAAACATTAACCAAAAAAAATTAAATAGTGCTTGTTACATTTTATTAAATGCATTGTTTTTAAATAGTTTTTCATTTAATAATTTCTTTTTAATGTAGAGTTTTGGTTAATATTAATACATGTTTTACAATGTTTTTAACTATTGAATTACATGCATCATTTTAAAATATTTTCAGTTTTAGTTACCAAATTAAATTTAGCATTTTGTTGACTATGGTTTATATATATAAACATTTTGTATATGTTATATAGATTTTATACACAGTTTAAGTAACAGTCCAAAACAAATGCAATTCACTAAATAACTAAAATACAAATAAGACAATCAAGTGTTCTAAAGTGGTTCATATTTAATGGTTTCAGTTAATGAATGCATAATGTCAGTATGTAACAATGTAAAAATGAAAGGAGTTCTATATATTCATTCTGACACCTGAGGGGAAGCAAAACTGGCTCTGAAAACCAAAACCTGATTTTAGACAAACGGAAATCAAATTGAATCATGTGACACTTAAAAAAAAAACTTAAAATATTGTGCCATAATTTACAGACAGCTTTGTCAGTAAACTCAGAAAATAATGTAAACATTACACTAGAAAACACAAATTGATATGAACCGTTATTGCAGAGTTGCATCAGCCAAATAAACCATGTTTTCATTGTAAAATGATTGCATCCACGAAGGCACTTGATATATATATGCAGTCGAACCAAAATTTATTCAGACACCATTTCTCACATTATCAGTTTATTTGCTATAGTTTAGAAAATGGTAATAAAATATGACAAGAACTCAGAGTTAAACTGTGCCAGAACAAACTCATCTTGATAATGTCAGATAACTGATAGAAAGGTATGAAAGTATAATACCAATTTAGCTCAACCAATTACCAAGAAATGCTTCATTTTGTTCAGTCTGTGGAGTAAAAAAAGATCACATTAGCAATTAAAGAAACAACACCAGCAAAACATGATCAGGTCACAGTGTCTGAATAATTTTTGATCCCAAATTTTACTGGTAGTCCGCTGTATGAAGAATTTTTTTTATGAAATTGAGGATAGCAAAATAGTGTCCTCACCCACTACTTAAAATTGATAAAAAATTATATCTGGTGTCTGAATAATTTTTGGTTTGACCGTACATATAAAATATTGAAACATTCTGAATCTTTCAGTTCAGTGCAACTAGATTAATTCCTGTAAAAGCACAGAAGCAGAGCTGCAGCGGAGCATCACAGGCTGATTTTGTGCTTCTTGACGAGCTCCTCAGAGGGTCTCCAGACTCTGTAGAGCTCCTGCAGGGTCCGGACGTCTTCACTGGCGTCGTGAGCACCGTATGAATCCTGCAGGAAGTGTTGGACGAGGAACTCCTGCGAGTATTTGGGCAGCTGGAACATCTCCCGGCTCAGCGGCAGTGTGTCGACGCATCCGGACACCTCGCTCTCAAACTCCTCCAGCAGGTCAAACTGGACCAGGACACGGGTCAGGACGGGCCAGTCGAAGCGCTTGCTGTTGTGTCCCACCAGAAAGGGCCTGTTGAAGGTCTTGAGGAAGCAGATGAAGTCGCTCAGAGCCCGTCTGTGAGGGACGGTCTGTACTGGACGGCGTTTGAAGAGCAGATCAGAGCCGTCTACAGTCAGACCCGTGACTCGAGACGCGCCGTCCGTCATCGAGCAGCGCGGCAGCATATACACGTTAAACCTCCGGGCCCCGCTGATGGCCGACAGCTGCACGATATCACACGCAGACGTGTCTGAGGAGAGAACGAGATACTTACTGTAGAGGAAGGGACGCTTTTAAATTTGGTTTATACAGCTATTTTGTTTTGTGTCTATATTTTTAAATATACATCTACAATATGTGACCCTAGACCACAAAACCAGTCATAAGGGTATATGAAAGCTGAATAAATAATCTTTCCATTGATGTATGGTTTGTTATGATAGGACAATATTTGGCTGAGATACAACTATTTAAAAATCTGGAATCTGAGGGAGCAAAAAAATCTAAATATTGAGAAAATCACCTTTAAAGTTGTTCAAATGAAGTTCTTAGCAATGCATATTACTAATCAAAAATTAAGTTTTGATATATTTACGGTAGGAAATTTACAAAATATCTTCATGGAACATGATCTTTACTTAATATCCTGATGATTTTTGGCATAAAAGAAAAATCGATCATTTTGACCCATACAATGTATTTTTGGCTATTGCTACAAATATAGCTGTGTTACTTGTTGTCCAGGGTCACATTTTACTGTAGAATTACGTGCATTGTGTTTAAAAAATAAAAAATTATATATAATAATATATATATTATTATTTTTTTACTTATAGTATCCAATTGATTTTTTAATGCACCATTTTGTTATAAAACACAATATTTTGGATATTAAAAATGTTACAATATTTTAGTGTGAAACGACATTGTGTTTTTAAATATAATATTTTTAACTTAATAATACTTAATAATAATACTAAATAATACTTTTTTTTTTTGGTAGCCTATTAAATTTTGTAATGTTTTGCTTTTTGTTGACTATATTTCTTTGTACTTATTAAAAAAATATGTACAATATTATAATGTAAAATTACATCCATTGTGTTTTTAAATATAATATTTCTTACTTATAGTTAACCAGTTAAATTGTTAATGTACCATTTTGGTGACTATATTTGTAATACTCAATAAAAAGACATAATATTTTACTGTAGAATTGCATGCATTGCAATTCTAAAAAAATATATATTTTTCACATAGTTACCAAAATGCTACGTTACAATATCGTCGGTTTTGTTTTAATAATTAATTATATATATATATATATATATATATATATATATATATATATATACACAGGTGCTGGTCATATAATTAGAATATCATCAAAAAGTTGATTTATTTCACTAATTCCATTCAAAAAGTGAAACTTGTATAATGTATACATTCATTCCACACAGACTGATATATTTCAAGTGTTTATTTCTTTTAATTTTGATGATTATAACTGACAACTAATGAAAACCCCAAATTCAGTATCTCAGAAAATTAGAATATTACTTAAGACCAATACAAAGAAAGGATTTTTAGAAATCTTGGCCAACTGAAAAGTATGAACATGAAAAGTATGAGCATGTACAGCACTCAATACTTAGTTGGGGCTCTTTTTGCCTGAATTACTGCAGCAATGCGGCGTGGCATGGAGTCGATCAGTCTGTGGCACTGCTCAGGTGTTATGAGAGCCCAGGTTGCTCTGATAGTGGCCTTCAGCTCTTCTGCATTGTTGGGTCTGGCATATCGCATCTTCCTCTTCACAATACCCCATAGATTTTCTATGGGGTTAAGGTCAGGCGAGTTTGCTGGCCAATTAAGAACAGGGATACCATGGTCCTTAAACCAGGTACTGGTAGCTTTGGCACTGTGTGCAGGTGCCAAGTCCTGTTGGAAAATGAAATCTGCATCTCCATAAAGTTGGTCAGCAGCAGGAAGCATGAAGTGCTCTAAAACTTCCTGGTATACGGCTGTGTTGACCTTGGACCTCAGAAAACACAGTGGACCAACACCAGCAGATGACATGGCACCCCAAACCATCACTGACTGTGGAAACTTTACACTGGACCTCAAGCAACGTGGATTCTGTGCCTCTCCTCTCTTCCTCCAGACTCTGGGACCCTGATTTCCAAAGGAAATGCAACATTTACTTTCATCAGAGAACATAACTTTGGACCACTCAGCAGCAGTCCAGTCCTTTTTGTCTTTAGCCCAGGCGAGACGCTTCCGACGCTGTCTGTTGTTCAAGAGTGGCTTGACATGGACCCTGAAACCCATGTCTTGCATACGTCTGTGCGTAGTGGTTCTTGAAGCACTGACTCCAGCTGCAGTCCACTCTTTGTGAATCTCCCCCACATTTTTGAATGGGTTTTGTTTCACAATCCTCTCCAGGGTGCGGTTATCCCTATTGCTTGTACACTTTTTTCTACCACATCTTTTCCTTCCCTTCGCCTCTCTATTAATGTGCTTGGACACAGAGCTCT
>CM041815.1:28517059-28522059 GCA_023376895.1 Aspiorhynchus laticeps | reverse complement strand
CTCAAAAAAATTTGATTTTATTCTCAAAATATTTACTTTGTTCTTGTAATTTCGACTTTATTAAAATATTTTGACTTTATTCTCAAAATATTTCGACTTTATTCTTGTAATTTCTACTTTATTCTCAAAATATTTTGACTTTATCAAAACATTACGACTTTATTCTCATAATTTCTCATGCTTGACTTTATTCTCGAAATATTTAAACTTTATTTTCGTAATTTCGACTTTATTCTCAAAACATTACAACTTTATTCTCAAAATATTTTGACTTTAATCTCGTAATTTTAGATTTTTTTTTAACATGGCACTAAAATGCCGTCATAGATATTCGTGCCTAAAAACATTTTTGCACATTTTTAATCAGTTTTTGAGTAATCATGATTTCTGAATTTAAAAGATTCATTCCAATACTGTAATTCTCAGTTTATATAGAAAGCATAGGTTTCCCTTTCTCTCTCGACAGACTAAGGAAAACAGCAGGTTTACTTTCTTCTTCTTTTTTAATAAGATAATGATTGTTATTTTTTTTACATCCTTACATTTACACATTAAAGAAATATTACACAAATTGCACTGTTTACAACTGCGCTCGCAAGAGCACAAACACAAACTCCGAAAGCACAAATCTGTTTGTAGAGACAGTCAGTCCATCAAAACACACAGCAGGATCATTTAACATAAAATAATCGTCATATGCAAGATATTACATGACTCAATTACATCCCTTGTTTTTAAAAACAACAGTCTTGCGCCAAAAAACATACTCCACACACGCTTTAATCGACGCAGGATTGCTTTCTGAAGAGCGCGCTTAAAGCTCATTAACATAACGGTCAGTTTGTTTTGTTTTTTTATTTTTCAGATCAACTCACATAGTGGAGTGACAGTTTGAAGAGAATTAAGGTAAATGTCAACATGTTTATTGCTAGCTACCTAAATCCGGTTTAACAAAAACAATTGACGGCAACTCATCTGATTACTGAAGCCCATTTCTGCCAAGTAAGAAGTCTTAATTATGACATAGTTACACATAAATATGACTTTAAAAGTGAAAAAGATCATTAACCAAGTTGAAATTATGACATAAAAAGGCATAATTATGAGATAAGTCAAAATTATCACCTTAAAAGTCAAAATTGACATACTAAGTCAATTATGAGATTAAAAATTGATATAAATATTTTTTTGCCGTTATATCTCAATTTTGACTTGTTATAATTCCAATTTAGTATGTCAATTTCAACTTTTAAAGCCATAATTTCAACTTGTATCTCATGATTATGACTTAGTACAGTATGTCATAACTTAATTTTCAGTCATAATTTTGACTTTTTGTCGATTTCAACTTTTAAAATCATAATTATGACTTGGTACGTCAATTGCATCAAACTCAAATTCGACTTATTTTATAATTATGACTTAGTACAGTATATCAATTTCAATATTTGTTTGTGAATTTAAACTTTTAAAGTCATAATTACAACTTAGTATGTCATAAATAAAGTCAGTTTCAACTTTTCAATTTGACTCACTAAAGCATGTTTAGTTTTTAAGTGTCAAAAATGGCCTCCATAACCCAATGAGTAATGAAGCCACAGTAAAAACACTATATAAATGCCTCATTCATGGTGAAATTCTGCAGATGAAATCCAGTCATTTCAATAGCAATCCAGTAGGAATGGATAACAGACCTTTTTCACACAAAATGCTGTTGAAATGTGTGACTGCACCTTAATACATGTTAAATATGTGATGTTTTTTGCACAGAGTATGTTTCTGGCCTCAAACCTGGTCTTAAATACAGTAGCTGTAAAAGAGAAATCTGACAATAGTGTGGCATGCTACAGTGATTACATTCACTTATGCAGGACGCAACAAACAACCGTTTCTTTCTTACCGCCTGTTTTTGAGCATTAGTGGACTTAAAGGTTAGGACAGTACCCAAGTATACTTATCAGAACATAAAAACATAGCTTAATGTCTCTTGTGATATTGCACCATGGTGATGGTTTCTTGCAATAGATATGACATAGATATAGACATAGATATCTGTAACAGCACATCGAAAAGAGTAAACAGCTTCTGGAGACATATTCCCTGCACATAAACAGCAATGTTGACTGCGTAAACGTACTATATAGTTCATACTAAAGCTTTGAGCTTTTTGCCATTACGTGTCCTTGTTTTTCTATGAACTTTACTGCTATAAATTTGCAGTATGACAGTTTAAAGGGTAAAAATCCACAGCAGAGGATGTTTGTGATAAATTAGCTGTAAATTAAATGTACGTTTTTGAACAGAAATGATGTTATGGCCAACTAAACATGTGACTCCAGATGGCACAATTGAACACCAAAAATATTCATATACTTGAATTCCACAATAAAATATCAGCATGTGTAAAACACAATATACTTTAAAAAAGCAATTTAACAAAACACAAAATATATTTTCAAGTCCTGATTTGGTTGCACATAACACTGATGAGAAAAAACAAGGATGGCGAGTAAAACTACAGCAAAGAATCATGAGACAAACACACATCTGACTTTTCATCCCTTATGATCCTTTTGCTTTTTCATCTGAATGGAAAACGTGTTCCTGGAACCAAAAAAAGCAAATAACGTGGGTTAAATTAATCACATGCCCAGGTCAGATTTCACCCCACAATCAAACCGATTTTGCCGATCTTTATGCAAAAAATGTGATGAAATAAGACCTAAATCATGTGTGTTTTTGTCAGACTCGCTCATAAGAAACAACATACAAACACAGACACCAGATTCACACGCTCTAGTTTTCAATCTGCAACACAAAAAGACGTTATTTTCACACGGATCAACCAGCAGCAATTTACACGATTCGTTCGACCCTTATCAATAATATAATATTATTTTACATATTTAGCACTTTATCAAAGGTTTTAATCATAGTGTGAAAACAAAATGGTAGCAATACGGCATGCAGTCAGTTGAAGTCTCATTGGCTAATTTCTGTAAACATGAAAATGAACATTGCGCATTGATTAAAAATCGCTCTTTCCCTGTTCAGCTATTCTTGTTGTGAAAAACAGACCGGTCCAGCAGGTCCGTTACAGTCAGTAGGTCGTTCACCAGCATCATTTATAGTACCTTCCTTATATTTTGTTCACTGGAAGGGAAAGCAATTGAAGGTTGATTTCCAAGCATCTTCTCTTTCACTTCAAATGTTATTCGGACATCCATTGGGGTTTCTGCTTTACCAGCTCCGGCTAATGTTGGACACCATCGTCGTCACACCATAAATTCATTACTCCCATACAGCACCAAAGGCTGAGAAGAACTGAAGTCATGCTCTCTTCTCCGGCCGCCGCTGACGCCTTCTCCCGGCTCGCGGGGCTTTGGCGGGCAGCTTTGGTTCCCTCTGGGCCGCGGATGGGTTTTCTCGGAGCTGGAGGCACATCGGGTGGTCAGGGAAGCCTGTTCGGAGCCCTCCTGGTCGGGGAGAATGTGCAAGTCCCCGGGAGAGCCGGATGAAAATAGCGGCCCGGAAGATGACGAGCGAAAGCGATAGTGAGGCGTGGACGACATGGAGGACAGCGAGGATACGGCCGAGTCCACCGAGTCCAGAGATTCAGGCTGACGGCGTAAACCACGTCTGCTTTTGGACTCGGACTTCCTCCAGCGTGTCGCCGATGACGCACCGGGGCTTTTTTCTGCAAAGGAGACATTTGGCGCTTCAAATCATGTGCAATGTTGTTCCAAACCCATGAGACTTTTGGAAACACAAATGTGACCCCGGACCACAAAACCACTCATAAGGGTCAATTTTTTGAAATTGAGATTTATACTTCAACTGAAAGCTGGATAGATAAGCTTTCCATTGATGTATGGTTTGTTAGGACAGGACAATATTTGGCCGAGATGCAACTATTTGAAAATCTGGAATCTGAGGGTGCAAAAAAATCTAAATATTGAGAAAATCATCTTTAAAGTTGTTCAAATGAAGTTCTTAGCAATGCATATTACTAATCAAAAATTAAGTTTTGATATATTTATGGTAGGAAATTTACTAAATATCTTCATGAAACATGATCTTTACTTAATATCCAAATGATTTTTGGCATAAAAGAAAAATCAATAATTTTGACCCATACAATATATTGTTGGCTATTGCTACAAATATACCTGTGAGACTGGTTTTGTGCTCCAGGGTCACATATGAAGATATTTTTAATGAAACCTGAGAGGCTTTTGTCCCTCCATTGAAAGTCCAGGTAACCAAAACTCAAGAGGATCCAAAAAGTTCATAATTAAATGAATCCATTTGAATGCAAATGCAAATCTTGTGAAGGGATACAATCACTTTCAGTAGATAAAAACTCCATAAAACCGTTTTGAATGTTGTGAAAATGACATGATGTAGGACTTTTATGTGTGTCATTGTAAAGACTGTAAGTTAATACCTCACATCCTCGTTTTCATCCTAAATGTATATGGTGTCTACCTAAATAAGGTCTGTAAAATGATCGAATCTCTTCACAAGAGTCATTTAAAATTCATATGGATTTGTTTTTTACAACACCTTCATGACCTTCTTGAATCTTCTCAGTTTTAGTAACTTGGACTTTAAATGAAGGAAAAGTTATTGAATGTCTTCACAAGACTTGTTTTAAGCCACTTGATTCATCTGGATTTAGTTTATGGCCCCTTTATGACCTTTTTGGATCTTTAAGTTTTGGTTACCTGAGCTTTTGATGGAGAAACAGAAACCTCTCAGGTTTTGCTAAAAAGTTCTTAATTTGAAGACTAACCAAAGTCTTATGGGTTTTGGACCGAAATGAAGGCGAGTAAATGATAATAAAATTTTCTTTTTGGGTGAACTATCCCTTTAAAACTACTTCTTGCAAACAAATTATCATTGTTACCCCATTGATCGGACGCGGCGCCTTCCGACTCCATGAGGTTTTCCGAGCTGTCTGCTGTCCCGATAGATGCTTCTGACTCCAGCATCTCGTC
>CM041815.1:28507059-28512059 GCA_023376895.1 Aspiorhynchus laticeps | reverse complement strand
AATTTATATAAATATAAATGTATATATAAAATTTATATTTATAGCCTAAAATAAGTTATCAAATGTGAATGTTTAAAAAGAATCACAAATTTAGCATAGATTAAACTATCATTAAATAAATATTAAATAATTAACATTAAATAAACAAAAATAAATAGACAGTCTTATATAACAAATGAATTAAAAAAATGACTAAATGATAATATATAAATATATATATAAAAATTACGTTTATAGACTAAATTAAGCTATCAAATGTGAATGGTTAAAAAAAATGATCAACATTACAGATATAGCATAAATTAAGCTAACATTAAATAAAAATAAATAGATTAAATAATAATAATACATATCAAGCCATCAAATGTGAATGGTTGACAAAATCATGAAGTTAGATCATCTTTTAACTAAAATACTCAAGAGTTGTCAGTACATGGGGAACATGGGATGTGTGCCTCTATATTTCACAGACACTTCAGTATGTAGCACATTCATGGAAAGTGTGGTTTCAGAATGGGGACGGGGTTTAAATGAGAGGGTCATGAGTGTGTGGTAGCATCAGGGTGCAGGTCCTGGGTCAGTCTGGGGCTCTGAGGGGGTCGTATCACTCACTATAGATCTCCGGATGTGTGTCAGTCGACTCTTGGCTTTGTTCTCAGCAAACTCCAGCGTGTTGATGTCCTTCAGACGGGCTTTATATTTCCTCATCTGCTCGCAGATGATCAGCTCCACACACCTGACAAGAGAAAGTTAAAACACACATATTCAAAATTATATTGAACATGCTAAATAACCATACAGAAAACTGGCTGGCATTTATTGTTGCATGCTGTTTTACAAAATCATAAAATAGAAGGCAGTATACAGTATACAATGGAAGCTTATTTCTTCCAAGGAATAGAAATATAAAAAAGGTAATTGTGACTTTTTATCATTTTTCTCACAATTTCTCATAGTTTATATCTGGCAGTTGAAAGATGTAAACGAATAATTGTGATTTTTCATTTTGGAATTCTGACTTTTTTCTGACTGAGTTTATCTCGCAATTTTGACTCTTTTTCTCTGAATTCTGAGTTTACTTCTCACAATTTTGATTTTTTGAGTTTATTTCTAACAATTGTTACTTTTTTCCTGCAGAATTATGAGTTTCCCTCTCACAAATTTGACCTTTTTTTCTCAGAAATCTGAGTTTACTTGCAATTTTGACTTTTTTTTTTCTTTTTTTTTGGAAATCTGATTTTACATCTCTCAATTCTGATTATGTTTTTTCTCAGAAATCTGAGTTTACTTGTAATTTTGACTTTTTTGTTTTAGGAATTCAGAGTTTACTTCTCGCAATTGTGAGTTTTTACTGAGTTTATTTCTAACAATTGTTACTTTTTTTAACAGAATTACGAGTTTCCATCTCACAATTGTTTTCTTTCTTCCACAGAATAAAAATATAGGGGGGATTTGCTAATTTTTTCTCTCATAATTCTGACTTTTCTTCAAAATTGTGAGAAAAAAATCTGAATTGTGAGATATAAAGTTTCAATTACCTTTTTAAAAAAATATATATTTTTAGTTCATGACTGAAATACACTTCCATCGTATGCGGTCCACTGGTATTGTGTTCTCATGGAAGTATATAGCGTGTCTTACGCGGTGGTCTTGCTGATGTCCCGGACGCTCTGTAACGGGTCGGTGGTGTCGGGACAGCGCAGTATGCAGGGTGCAAACACGATGGCCAGTGCGTTTGCAGACATGCGGTTCGTCTCCTCCTGGAATGAGATCCTGAAACAAACCAACATGAACTTGACCATGGTAAAATTACTGCAAGCTTTCTGCTGTTGCTGCAGGCATTGAGTAAAAGCATCCAGGCTCTCGTCTCACCTGACCAGGTGGAATATGAGTCTCTCCAGTGTGCTCAGGTGAGTTCGGCTGAGCTGATCGATGATCGAATAAACCCCCTGAACCACCTCACGTTTATCCTGCAGACCTACACCAGCCAAAACAACAACACACACTCCATTACATCCACGTAAATCAGCCCAAATATGCGTGTTTTGCGTGAGAGAACAGGATTCACAACAATCTTCTTAAAGGGATAGGTGACGGTAGCCATTGACTACATCATATTTTTTTCCATACCATATGAGTCAATGGCTACCGTCAACTGATTGGTTACCAACATTCTTCATAATGTCTGCTTTTGTGTTTAGCAGAAGAAAGAAACTCATACAGGTTTGGAACAACATGAGGGCGAGTGAATGATGACATAATGTTCATTTTAAATAACCCAATAAATTCTTACCAATGGGGATTTAAGATAAGTTGGAGTTTATCCCAAGTTATTTATGATGATTTTTAAGATTATTTTCAAGATTTTGGGAGATTATTTTCAAGATTTTCAAGTGTTTTTGGGGACACATGGGGAAATAAGTGTTTCGTAAATCCGTTATATGCTCTTACCCATAACCCTGAGAAACTCCTCGTAAAGTTCAAAGGTCATGAGGGGGTTGGGAAGGTCACGCAGCCACTGCTTCAGCACACTGGCGATCACATGGATGTTGTAGTCGTCTAAATTCATGCTGTTCGCATCTGCAATGAAGGCAAACATGCAGCGCTGTCAGTGAGAGTTGCTACTTGACTAAATGTTATCATAAATAGACAAGTAGCTCACCGGTGTCCAGCCCCAGCTTGAGTTCTTTGATTTTATTGGTGGATCCAGACTTCCTGTAAATGCCCTCGGTGTACAGGCCGTGCATCTCGATGTAGTTGATCAGCTTCTCCACCACCAGCGGGACGGCTCTCTCATCGCTCGTTAAACGAGACAACTCTACTCCAAACTGCCGTGAAGACAGCTCGGGGTCAAACTGAGCACACACACATACATAGAGACATACACAAATGAATTACATGAAAAAATGACGACTGTAATGAAGTTTGAAGCACAAAGATGATTCACATACAACTGGTGACTGCACAGAAAGACCATTTATCATATGAGAGAGAACACCCTATTAAACACCCTAGCAACTGCCTAGCAACCACCCAGAACAGCCTAGCAACTGCAAGAAACACCCTAACAACCACCCAGAACACTTAAACAACTGCATACTAACCACCCAGAACACCCTAGCAACGGCCCAGAACACTTGAAAAACTCCATAACAACCATCCAGAACACCCAACAACTGCATAGCAAAACCCTAGCAGTAACCACCCCAAATATCCTATCAACCGCATAGCAACACCCTAACAATGACCCAGAACACCTGGACAACTGCATACCAACCATACAGAACACCCTCGCAACTATATAGTAACATCCTAGCAACCACATAGCAACACCCTAGTAGCAACCACCCAGAATACTCTAGTAACTGCATAGCAATGCCCTAGCAACTACCAGAACACCCTAGCAACAACCCAGAACACCTGGACAACTGCATACCAACCATACAGAACACCCTCACAACCTCATAGTAACATCATAGTAACCACATAGCAACACCTTAGTAGCAGCCACCCAGAATACTTTAATAACTGCATAGCAACGCCCTAGCTACTACCAGAACACGTTAGCAACCAGCCAGAACACCTGGACAACTGCATACCAACCATACAGAACACCCTCACAACCGCATAGTAACATCCTAGCAACCACATAGCAACACCCTAGTAGCAGCCACTCAGAATATTCTAGTAACTGCATACTAACCACCCAGAACACCCTAGCAATGACTGAGAACACTTGGAAAACTCCATAACAACCATCCAGAACACCCAACAACTGCATAGCAACAACCTAGCTACCACATAGCAACACCCTAGTAGTAACCACCCCAAATACCCTATCAATCGCATAGCAACACCCTAACAATGACCCAGAACACCTGGACAACTGCATACCAACCATACAGAACACCCTTCACAACCGCATAGTAACATCCTAGCAACCACATAGCAACACCCTAGTAGCAGCCACTCAGAATATTCTAGTAACTGCATAGCAACGCCCTAGCAACCACCAGAACATTCTAGCAACGGCCAAGAACACATGGACAACTACATACCAACCATACAGAACATCCTGGCAACCACATAGCAACAACCTAGAAGCAGCCATTCCAAATACCCCAGCAACCGCATAGCAACACCCTAAAAACCACCCAGATTACCCTTGAAACTGCATAGCAATGCCCTAGCAACCTGTCATTCAATCTATCAATCTATGTATCTAATAGACTGTACAGCCTTCAAAACCATTCAACTTCAAGCTTTAAAATGACTTCAAACAGAAAACCTTCAAACTTCAAGCTTTTAAGTTAAATCTACTACAGGCTTTCTAAAGCCAACATCAGAGTTTGTCTTGAACCGTTTGACTGTAATGAAGGTTTGAGGCACACAGATTCTGTGATTCAAAGACGAGTCATGCAACTGATGATCATATGTCATATGAGAGAGAGAAAAGACACAGTAAGGGTATTTTAAGGCGTTCTTACCTTCTTACTGCATGTGGTGGTCATCCTCAGACAGCACTTCCTGTGACACGCATAGCGACAGACTGAAGAAAACCAGAAACAACAAGCACACGGTTAACGGCGGATCTGAGCACCAGCATCACGTTTCCCACTCACATCAACAGGATAATGAGACTGAGAGACACAAGAGGCCCTTATCGATCATGTCCAGATGAAAACGGATGAATTTACAGGAAAAAATCTGATTATGTGCTCTCAAGACTAGCAGACAGACACTTAGTGACTCGGATCAAAATACAGGAAAAGAGAAACTCCAGACTATGATGACTGAGTCAAAACCAGTATTATTTTAGTTTTATTAATATGTTAAAGATTTTGATAATATTTTGAATTGTACTTTACAATGAATTAAAATGAAAAATATTTTCTGTTTTCATTTCAATTTTAGTTAGATTTAGTCATGTTTTGTTTTTTTGTCACTTTTATTACACACACACATACATATATATATATATATATATATATATATATATA
>CM041815.1:28493400-28506959 GCA_023376895.1 Aspiorhynchus laticeps | reverse complement strand
TTCATTGAGTTATTTGTGATGTTGCGCACGGTTTGCGTTTTGATTCTTTCGTGGAGGATTCAGTTCTGATTCGTTTTGGTTGCTCTTATAATTTGACTCTTGCTTCTTAAAGGAAAAGTTCACTCAAAAATGAACATTTGCTGAAAATGTGCTCACCCTCAGGCCATCCGAGATGTAGATGAGTTCGTTTCTTCATCAGACTTGGAGAAATGTAGCATTGCATCACTTGCTCAGCAATGGAAGTGAATGGGTGCCGTCAGAATGAGAGTCCAAACAGCTGATAAAAACATCACAATCCACACCACTCCAGTCCATCAGTTAACACCTTGAGAAGTAAAAAGCTGAAACAAATCCATCATTATGGTGATTTTAACACAAATATGAAGCCATAATTCATAATAACGCTGGTCTGGTCTGAATCAGGAGAGAGATCTGCACAGATCAAAACAGTCCAAAACAGCTCTAAACAAATATGTGGCTGGATTTTGATGTGAGAGACAACAGGAGATGCACTTTTTCACTGGAGGAAGAGTTATTATGGATTATGGACTCATATTTGAGTTAAAAATGTCTTAATGCTGGATTTGTTTCATCTTTTGTCTTCTCAAGATGTTAACTGATGGACTGGAGTGGTGTGGATTACTTGTGATGTTTTTATCAGCTCTCATTCTGACGGCACCCATTCACTTCCATTGCTGAGACAGTGATGCAATGCTACATTTCTCCAAATCTGTTCCAAAGAACAAACAAACTCATCTACATCTTGTATTTTTTGCTGGTTTATACCAACCGAGGGATGCTTTCTGATTTTTCAGGTTTTGTTTTTGTAAGGAAGGTGAATAAGTGAAAAATAACCAAAAAAATAGCGGTGATATCGGTTCGCCGAACTCTGAAAGCTTTATAAGATGTCGACGGCCTTATGATGGGAGGATCGTTTGCAATATATTAGATGTCTGATCCAAAGAGTGAAATGAGAAATTATACAATGATGCCAAAATGCTGTAACCTCCAAAGATAGATGCTATATATTTCTGTATATTTGAAAGTGCCAAAAGAAATGCATTTCTTCATGTTCATTGGTGTAGCCAAGCTTTCGTTCGTTCTAGTTAAAGCGCTCAGATTTAGTTTTTTTTCAATTTTAGATGATAGTGGCGCAGGTTTGGTGACGGACGCTAGAATCCAAAGAGATGTTTGCTTCTTTCATTGGGTTTTTGACCGGACAAATATGAGAATGACTGTGTGATTTTGAGTGTTTGTATGAAGTGTGATCAATATTTTATGACATGATTTGTGAAGCATATAATCAGAGTTTCGAAACAACCCTTTCGATCGAAGCGGCACGAAATCATCATTTCAGAGCGCAAATAAAAACCAAAGATTGATACGGTCGCCGCTGTGTAGACTTGACATTTTGTCGTTTGTTTGGTTTTTGTAAAGTTGCATGTGTTTTGACTGCGGCCGCTCATCATCAAACCTTCAGAAAACCTGATAAAAGTCTTATATCAACCAATGTGAATCTACTCCTGAATGTGAACACTTATCACAGACACATTGAATTAGGGGGTGAAATGCTTAATTATTATACTTTGTATTTTTCATTAGTGTTTTATGAACTTGTCATATGTGTGTATGTGTTTGTGTTTCGGCCGTTTTCTAAATCCAAACACATTTCTCTGTGAATGTGCCAAAGAAATATCAAGTTTTATATTTCAGATTTTCTGAATTCAAACATCGGTTTAATGGACATTTAGTTTCTGTTTGATTTGCCTGTTGATTTATTATAGTTTGTATTATTATTTAAGCCCCACGTGTTGAGCATGTTGTACCAGTTTGATTCCATTACGTGCCAAAAAGTGGTCAGAACAATGCACAATATAATAAAATATTTCTCAAATGATATTTGGCTCCTGAATTTGCTTCACAGAACTTACTGCACACACAGATATGAATCATTTAGTTTTAGTGAAACACTGGGAAAACATTCTCAATGAATTTAATGTCAGAGATTAAATCAGGAATGTTACTTAGGTAGCTAATATTATATTTAATACATTTAGTATAAATTTAATATAAAAATAAATACATAACATTTGTTAATTTATATACTGTGTGTGTGTGTGTGCATACATACGTAATATATATATTATATATATATATATAATTATTTATTCAATAACTATATTATTAATTATTTAAACTAAAACTATTATTAATTAAAACGAAAATATTAAATCATATTAATAGAAGTCATATTATTTACAAACTTCTTGATTTATATATTACAAAACTATTTATTTAATAACTAAAATATTTCTTAACTATTTTGATCATTTAAATAACTTTTGAATTATTTACTTTACAAATATTTATTTATGTATTACAAATGTATTTATTTAATAACTAAACTATTAATTATTTCAATAACTAAAATATTAGTAAAGTTATATTTAATTTACAAATGTATTATGTAAATATTAAAATTGTTCATTTATTTAATAATTAGATTGTTTATTAATTATTTTAATAAATATTAATGTATATATTATTTATTTAACAATTTTTTATTTTATTTTATATATACAAGTGTATGTATGTATATATATATATTGCAAAAGTGTATGTATGTATATATATATTGCGAAATATATACATTGCAAAAGTATTTATTGAATAACTAAATTAATATTAATTGTTTTAATAACTAAAATAATAACTCGTATATCATTTAATTTACAAAATTCTTATTCATTTAAATATAAAAAATATATTTTTAAATATCTAAACTATTTCCTAATTACATTAATAATTGAAATATTAACTTATACATTTATTCTATAACTAAAATATTAACTTTATCTTATTTAATTTACAAATGTATTTATTATTTATGTAAATATTAAAAAAATATTAATTTAATAACTAAATTGTTTATTATTTATTTCAGTAACAAAAATATTAAAGTATATATTATTCAATTTACAAATATTTATTTATTTTTATATTACAACATTATTTATTTAATAACAAAATTATTTAATAATCGTTTATTTTAATACCTAAAATATCTACTTATAGTACTATTTACTTGTGTGTTATTTAATTCCAAATTATGATTTAATTCATTGAATAATTAAACTAAATTAAATACCTAAATGAACCACTAAATATTGTTTCATTTTTAAAATCATTGATTCGGAATAATTATAAAAAAATATTAATTTAATACTAAATTTTCACCAATTCATTAAAATATGCAATATTAACAGTACATATTATTCAAATCTACAAATATTAACTTTATTTTACTTATTCAAATGTATTTATTATTATGACAATTATTAATAATGATATTAATTTAATAACTAAAGTCTTATCTATTATTGTTTTCAGTAACAAATAATATTAATTATATTATTCAATTACCGTACGAAATAAACATGCGTTATTATTTATTTACAATCATTAGAATTTTATTTAATTAACAGAATTCATTAATAATCGCATTATTTTACGATACCTAAAATATGTGACTATCGACTATTTACGCCGTAGCTTATGTCTACAATCACACAACATCATACACAATTCACATACATAATTCAACACACACAAGAATACCGAAATAACCATCTACTTATTGTTCACATACAACATTACTTTCCACACAACACACTTACGACATCGGCGTACTAATCAACAATACAAAATACAGTCACAATGACCAACTATTTCACGACACCTAAACATGATGCACGAGCACTTCACACACACACACATCACTCACACACACACACACACTCACACAACACACACACACACACTCACACACACACACACTCACACACACACACACACACAACACACTACACACACACACTACACACACTCACACACACACACACACACACACTCACTCACACACACACACACACACTCACACACACACACACACACACACTCACACACACACACTACACACACACACACACTCACTCACACACAACACACACACACACACACACACACACTACTCACACACACACACACTCATCACACACACACACACTCACACAGACACACACACACACACACACACACACACACACACACACACTCACACACACACACACACACAGACACACACACACAGAGAGAGATACAGAGCGAGAGAGTCTTTCATAACATGCAGAATTGACGCGCTACATGTAAATTATATTCTTTGATGTGTTTTCGTGTCAAAATAACGGAGTTCCTTTGGAATTCTTCAGCTTTTAAGCACCGCCGGGTTCTTCGGTAGTGGGCGGAGCTAATGCACAAATGACAATCTCATTGGCTGGCGCTCACCTATTATCATCCCTGTTTTGATTTCAGCGAATCAGTTCGAGCGAACCCATACAACGTGATTAATATTCATGAACCCAGCAGCTGTTTTATCCTTAGTGCGTTTTATATTGTTATTAGTGGTATAATTCGTAGTAGTTTTGTTATCTTATCAATTTTCCCCCCTTTTTTTATAGAAACACTAAATGACAAACAATATCTTAAGCACCACCACCAGTCCTAAGTTCAGTCAACATGACAAATATGAATTCATACATGGTTATTCTAATTACTAAAGTTATATCATCATATAATGCTAAATTATCATAATATCATATTATAACATTGACTAACTGATGCTAAGTGTCAGTAGATAAATAGTGTCGATTAATGTACAATGTTTTATAATAATAATTGATTCTATTTAGTGTCCATTTTATTAATTTAACATATTTAAAATGGGGCATCCAAGTTATTTGACATTTGAACATTTTTTTAAAAAAGTAACGCAATAGTTACTTTCCCTGGTAATTAGTTACTTTTATAATGATGTAACTCAGTTACTATTTGTGAGAAGTAACTAGTAACTATAACTAATTACTTTTTTAAAGTAACGTGCCCAACACTGTTATTTCTGAATGTTCAAAGATGTATAAAGACGTTGTTGTGCTAACGTTTTGAGAACATTAATGCAATGCTAAGAGGTTTGTGTTGTTGTTGTTGTTGTTTTATAATGTTACCGGAAGAACCTTTGTTCATAACGGTTTCCGTTAGCTGGGTAACTCATGTTAAAGTCTTGTATAACTTGTTTAAATATGTTATTACTATTTTTGATGATTTAAAGTAATGGTTTTACCGTCTGGTACTGTCTCTCCGCGCCTCTCGGTGGCGGCCAAGCCTTGTGGTCTGCGTGATGACGTCACGCGGCGGAAGCGGAGGCGCGCGGTCTCTCTTCCGTCTGTGTTCGCAGCGCGGCGGCACATGTGCGAGTGAAATCATAATAATTGCTCGAAATGCGCATCGAGAAGTGTTATTTCTGCTCGTCTCCGGTGTATCCCGGGCACGGAATGATGTTTGTGCGTAACGACTGTAAGGTAAGGACTCGTGACGCGCGGTCAGGCTGTGTGTTTCTATCCGACGCCGTTTAAACATTAGCATTTCATGTTGTTTATTAATAACGAGCGACATTGAACTGAGTCTCATATTCATGTGTGTGCTTTTTACTTCTAATAAGTAACGTTACCATAGTAAATGTCGACAGAAACGTGCTCCTCGACACATGTAACGTGACTTTACCGTGTTTCTTTACCTGTTATAAAGCTTTATAATAGCGAACAACATACAACAACATGCTATTACTACATATATATTAGTACATTAGTTATTAACTTTAATTACAATGTGTACTTGGCAAGTTCTATTATATTATTTATGTATTACACATTTTATATTAATTTATTTTATACAAAATTTGTTATATAGCACAACGCATTATTTATATGAAAACTAAATTATTTATACATTTAGTAACTAAAGTATTAAGTTATATTATAATATTTATAATTACCGGTATATATTATTTAATGTACAAATGTCTATAATTATGTGTGTATTGTGCTATCAAACAATTAATCATGATTAATAGCATCCAAAGTTTTTTATGTTTATATATGTGTGTGCTGCTGTGTATATTTATTATTAATAATAAATACAAGCACATATTACAGTTATATATTTGAGAATATTTACATGAATATTTTTTAAATATATAACAACATTTTTTCTTAAAATTATTAAAAATATATACAGTACACTATGGCTGTCAAAATGCGCAAACTAAATTCTAATTTTGTACTAAATATTATCAAAATTCGAATTTAAAAGGCATATTTCATTTGAGGATAAAAAAGCTTTTGGCTTCTCCTGAGCCACAAGAGGGCGCATCGAGTAAATATGACTAATTTACTGTTATTCAAAGCATAAAATAACACGACTATCTTTGAAAATTGTGCATAATGTTAAAAATAATTTTAACCATTATATTATTAATTAATTAAATTGCTTAAACAATTAAACAAAAAAGCATCAATACAAAGTTTAATACAAAAAGTAAAAACAATCATTAAAGAGTAAATATTAAATTAAAACACAGATAACGTAATGAGAGAAACCCTCTCCCAAAAAGTTTGAGACATGTTCAAAGTTGAACTTAAATAATTTTAAATCGCTTTTAAATATCCGACTCTCTTTTGCGAGACCGAGTGCAACGTGATATACGTCTCTATAGAAAATGTGATTCATTTGCGTTCTGTGTGAAAGGCTTGATTTGTTTTTGTATAACTCATCTCCGCATTGTTGTTCTATTTTTCCGCAGTTTTTTAATGAAGGTTTATCCTGCGGTCAACTGGCAAGTTAAAAAAAATGCAATGACACCCAACTACATCTTCATGCATCTCGTGCGCCACTGAGTAAGCGCCTGACGCACACCTAAAATTCGAATGTGGATTTTTTTTCAAATTCGACTAATATTCGAAATTCATTTTTTTATTATTTACAGCCCTTGTTACAATTATGTGAACAAAAACTTTTATTTTGGATGTGATTAATCATTTACAGCACATATATGATATAATTATATATATATATAATGATGCTTATAAATAATGCTTTGTGCTATATAACAGTAATTTCGTATAAAATAAATTAATATAAAATGTGTAACACATAAATAATATTTATTTATATATATATGTTATTTATTCCGATAGAGAAAAAAGAAAATTACAATTTTTTTTTTTTTTTTTAAATGTTAGAAATAAATCTACATACACTCATATACATATATCTAAATCAATCAAAGTGTGTATATAAAATATAGAATTTAATAAAAACCATGTTACGTGTAAAAAAATAAACAATATAAAATCAAAATAAACATAAATACCATGATATAACCATGCTACATTCCCAAAGAAGTATGGTAAAATCATGTTAGGTGCATAATGTGTTTTATATATATATATATATATATATATATATATATATATATATATATATATATATATATATATATGGTATTATCATTGTACCATGTCCAAAAAAATCAAACATGTTAGTAGTATTATGGTAGTTTTGTCATATTCTCAGTTTGTGTTGGCATCTATCAGTGTGAGTCCTGACAGGTGTGTGTGCTTTGAAGGTTTTCAGGTTCTGCCGGTCCAAATGCCACAAAAACTTCAAGAAGAAGCGAAACCCAAGAAAGACCAGATGGACCAAAGCGTTCAGGAAGTCAGCGGGCAAAGAGCTGACGGTGGTGAGAGACGCTACACACACACACACACACACACACACACACACACACACACACTGATTCAGCTGTTCATTCATCAAATAAAATACTGCTTGTATTTATCAGGATAACTCACTGGAGTTTGAGAAGCGCAGAAATATTCCTGTCAAATACAACAGAGAGCTCTGGAGCAAGACCAGTGAGTACACACTCGCTCGCACGCACACACACACACACACACACACACACACTCACTCACTCACACACTCTCTTACACGCACTCTCTTACACACACACACACACACACACACACCACACCTACACACCACACACACACACACTCACTCTCTTACACACACCACTACTCTCTTACACACACACACTCACTACCACACACACTCACTCACTCTCTTACACACACTCACTCACACACACTCTCACCACACACACACATCACACACACTCACTCACTCACTCACTCTTACACACATCACTCATCTACACACACACCACCTCACACACACTCACTCACTCACTACACACACTCACTCACTCTCTACACACTCACTCACTACACATCTCACTCACACGAACACTCTCACTCACCACACACACACTCACACACACATCACTCACTCACTCACTCTTACACACACTCACTCATTCTCTCACACTCTCTCACACTACCACTCTCACTCACTCACTCACACACACAATCACTCACTCTCTCACACACTCACTACACACTCTCTTACACACTCACTCACTCTCACACACACTCACACACTCACTCATTCTCTCACACTCTCTCACACGAACACTCTCACTCACTCACTCACACACACAATCACTCACTCTCTCACACACTCACTCACACACTCTCTTACACACACTCACTCACTCTCACACACACTCATTCACTCACTCTCTTACACACACTCACTCACTCACTCTCACACACACACACTCACTCACTCACACACACAATCACTCACACACTCTCACACTCACAAACACTCACACACTCTCACACACTCTCTCACACACTCACTCACACACTCTCTTAAACACACTCACTCACTCACTCTCTTACACACACTCACTCACTCTCTACACTCACTCACTCACTCTCTTACACACACTCACTCACTCACTCTCTACACACACACTCACTCACTCACACACACTCACTCACTCACATCTCTCACACACACCACTCACTCACTCTCTACACACATCACACTCTCACACACACTCACTCACTCTCACACACACACACACTCACTCACTCTCACACGAACACTCTCACTCACTCACTCACACACTCTCACACTCACAACACACTCACACACTCACACACACACACACACATTCATTCCTCTGACTGCTGTGTTTGTGTTGAACAGTGGTGGCCATGAAGAAGGTTGAAGCCATCAAAAACAAACGGCAGGCGCGCTTCATCTTGAACAGGTGACTTCTGTGGTTTAGTCATTCTTCTGTCGTTTAGACTCATTTAATTGATTGTACTTCCTCCTCGTTACCTCCCCGTGACTGAACGGGTCAAAGTTCAGCCGGCTGATTCATACATGTGATCGTTCATGTGTTATTTTAGCATCATTGAGATACTGTTATACTTCTTATTAATAGTCTGAGTTCATTTTTTTTTTAGAGGTTTTCTGTTTTTCTTTTAATTCTAGTTAAAGGTTTTGTAATTTTTGCGTTTTTTTTAAGTAACAATTGTTTTTAACCGTTATTAGTTTAAACCCTTTTTTATAAATATTTTTCATTTATATTGTATTTATATTTGTTCATTTTAAATTTTTAGTAGTTTTTGGTCATTTATTATTATTATTTTAGTATATTTTAGTACATCACCTTAAAGTAAATGTAAATGAGAGATGTTGCCTTGGCAACTAGTTGAATTAAAATAACTTTTTTGAATTAAGATAAGTACTTTTAATATTTTATTAAGTTTTAAACAAATATTTTATGCTAAATATGAGTTTTTATAATACTTTTTGACAAATTTAATTTCATTTTTGTATTTTAATGTCCATTAAAATTTTTAAATGAAAACAATAATTTAATTTTATTTATTTTATTTTAGTACATTAAACTGAGAAATGTTGCCTTGGTAACTAGCTTAAATAGATTTGTGTTTTTTTTTGTATATTTTATTTCATTTAAAGTTTTTAAGAGAAAAAATTAAAATATTTTTGTAGTTTTTATTTTTATATTTTCTGTTTTCATATGAATTAGTTAAGGTTTTTGTCATTTTATTATTTTTTTATGTCTGTAGTTTTTATTTCAGTTTTAGTTCATTTTGCTACATCAAAGCAAACATATATTAGGTTTTTAACAATATTTAGAATTTAAATTCTACGAAATGTTTTATTTTTTCATCATTTACATGAACATTTCTATATTTCCTCAGGTTGAAGAAGGGCAAAGAGCTGGAGAAGGAAGCAGATATCAGTGAAGTCAAGAAGAACATTCACCTCATCAGAGCTCCACACGCAGGTAAACCTCGCTGCTCAGACGTAACGTCACCCAAACCTGTCCCAGAATTCCCTGTTCTCACGTCTGACGTCTCTCTTCAGGTCAAGCCAAACAGCTGGAGGACAAGATGGTCCAGAAGCTGGCAGAAGACGTGGAGATGGACGAGTGAAGCCAAGAAAACGCTTCTCATTTGGACTTGTTTTGTGCTTTGAGATATTGAGAGTTGAATATATGGTCACTCCTGATCTGCATAAACGTGAATATTCATCAGAAGGACTTATTTTCGTCTTTCTCCAGGATAAATCCACTTTAAAATTTCCTTCCTGTTGCTGAATATTGTTTTGGGTATATTAAGTGTTAACTATCCATCCACCTCATTATGGACTTTATGGACTCAGCAAAATATAATTCTAATAAAAAACTTCAAATATGTTTGATCATTTTGAAAATGTGATATTTTTCACATTTCTACAGGCCTAGCTGCCACCAATATGTAGATATGCTTTGAAATGTGAAAAATATCCATGATTTTGTCTTAAAACAATAAAAACATTAACCAAAAAAAATTAAATAGTGCTTGTTACATTTTATTAAATGCATTGTTTTTAAATAGTTTTTCATTTAATAATTTCTTTTTAATGTAGAGTTTTGGTTAATATTAATACATGTTTTACAATGTTTTTAACTATTGAATTACATGCATCATTTTAAAATATTTTCAGTTTTAGTTACCAAATTAAATTTAGCATTTTGTTGACTATGGTTTATATATATAAACATTTTGTATATGTTATATAGATTTTATACACAGTTTAAGTAACAGTCCAAAACAAATGCAATTCACTAAATAACTAAAATACAAATAAGACAATCAAGCGTTCTAAAGTGGTTCATATTTAATGGTTCCAGTTAATGAATGCATAATGTCAGTATGTAACAATGTAGAAATGAAAGGAGTTCTATATATTCATTCTGACACCTGAGGGGAAGCAAAACTGGCTCTGAAAACCAAAACCTGATTTTAGACAAACGGAAATCAAATTGAATCATGTGACACTTAAAAAAAAAACTTAAAATATTGTGCCATAATTTACAGACAGCTTTGTCAGTAAACTCAGAAAATAATGTAAACATTACACTAGAAAACACAAATTGATATGAACCGTTATTGCAGAGTTGCATCAGCCAAATAAACCATGTTTTCATTGTAAAATGATTGCATCCACGAAGGCACTTGATATATATATGCAGTCGAACCAAAATTTATTCAGACACCATTTCTCACATTATCAGTTTATTTGCTATAGTTTAGAAAATGGTAATAAAATATGACAAGAACTCAGAGTTAAACTGTGCCAGAACAAACTCATCTTGATAATGTCAGATAACTGATAGAAAGGTATGAAAGTATAATACCAATTTAGCTCAACCAATTACCAAGAAATGCTTCATTTTGTTCAGTCTGTGGAGTAAAAAAAGATCACATTAGCAATTAAAGAAACAACACTTCAGCAAAACATGATCAGGTCACAGTGTCTGAATAATTTTTGATCCCAAATTTTACTGGTAGTCCGCTATATGAAGAATTTTTTTTATGAAAGTGAGGATAGCAAAATAGTGTCCTCACCCACTACTTAAAATTGATAAAAAATTATATCTGGTGTCTGAATAATTTTTGGTTTGACCGTACATATAAAATATTGAATATTTCTGAATCTTTCAGTTCAGTGCAACTAGATTAATTCCTGTAAAAGCACAGAAGCAGCGCTGCAGCGGAGCATCACAGGCTGATTTTGTGCTTCTTGACGAGCTCCTCAGAGGGTCTCCAGACTCTGTAGAGGTCCTGCAGGGTCCGGACGTCTTCACTGGCGTCGTGAGCACCATATGAATCCTGCAAGAAGTGTTGGACGAGGAACTCCTGCGAGTATTTGGGCAGCTGGAACATCTCCCGGCTCAGCGGCAGTGTGTCGACGCATCCGGACACCTCGCTCTCAAACTCCTCCAGCAGGTCAAACTGGACCAGGACACGGGTCAGGACGGGCCAGTCGAAGCGCTTGCTGTTGTGTCCCACCAGAAAGGGCCTGTTGAAGGTCTTGAGGAAGCAGATGAAGTCGCTCAGAGCCCGTCTGTGAGGGACGGTCTGTACTGGACGGCGGTTGAAGAGCAGATTGGAGCCGTCTACAGTCAGACCCGTGACTCGAGACGCGCCGTCCGTCATCGAGCAGCGCGGCAGCATATACACGTTAAACCTCCGGGCCCCGCTGATGGCCGACAGCTGCACGATATCACACGCAGACGTGTCTGAGGAGAGAACAAGATACTTACTGTAGAGGAAGAGAAGCTTTTAAATTTGGTTTATACAGCTATTTTGTTTTGTGTCTATATTTTTAAATATACATCTACAATATGTGACCCTAGACCACAAAACCAGTCATAAGGGTATATGAAAGCTGAATAAATAATCTTTCCATTGATGTATGGTTTGTTATGATAGAACAATATTTGTCTGAGATACAACTATTTGAAAATCTGGAATCTGAGGGTGCAAAAAAATCTAAATATTGAGAAAATCACCTTTAAAGTTGTTCAAATGAAGTTCTTAGCAATGCATATTACTAATCAAAAATTAAGTTGATATATTTATGGTAGGAAATTTACTAAATATCTTCATGGAACATGATCTTTACTTAATATCCTAATGATTTTTGGCATAAAAGAAAAATCTATAATTTTGACCCATACAATGTATTGTTGGCTATTGCTACAAATATACCTGTGTTACTTGTTGTCCAGGGTCACATTTTACTGTAGAATTATGTGCATTGTTTAAAAAATAAAAATTATATATAATAATATATATTATTATTTTTTTACTTATAGTATCCAATTGATTTTTTAATGCACCATTTTGTTATAAAACACAATATTTTGGATATTAAAAATGTTACAATATTTTAGTGTGAAACGACTGTGTTTTTAAATATAATATTTTTAACTTATACAGGGCGACTTTTTGATTACATCAATTACATGCATTTTTTTTTTTTTGTTTTTAAATAATATTTTTCACTTGTGAATTAATAAGCCTATTAAATTTTGACTATATTTCTTTGTACTTATTAAAAAAAGATGTACAATATTATAATGTAAAATTACATCCATTGTGTTTTTAAATATAATATTTCTTACTTATAGTTAACCAGTTAAATTGTTAATGTACCATTTTGGTGACTATATTTGTAATACTCAATAAAAAGACATAATATTTTACTGTAGAATTGCATGCATTGCAATTCTAAAAAAATATATATTTTTCACATAGTTACCAAAATGCTACGTTACAATATCGTCGGTTTTGTTTTAATAATTAATTATATATATATATATATATATATATATATATATATATATATATATATACAGGTGCTGGTCATATAATTAGAATATCATC
>CM041815.1:28480900-28488400 GCA_023376895.1 Aspiorhynchus laticeps | reverse complement strand
TTATTCTCGTAATTTAGACTTTATTCTCAAAATATTTCGACTTTATTCTCAAAATATTTCGACTTTATTCTCAAAATATTTCGACTTTATTCTCAAAATATTTCGACTTTATTCTCAAAATATTTCGGCTTTATTCTCAAAAAATTACGACTTTATTCTCGTAATTTAGACTTTTCTCAAAATATTTCGACTTTATTCTCAAAATATTTCGACTTTATTCTCGTAATTTAGACTTTATTCTCAAAATATTTCGACTTTATTCTCAAAATATTTCGACTTTATTCTCAAAATATTTCGACTTTATTCTCAAAATATTTCGACTTTATTCTCAAAAAATTACGACTTTATTCTCGTAATTTAGACTTTTCTCAAAATATTTCGACTTTATTCTCAAAATATTTCGACTTTATTCTCAAAATATTTCGACTTTATTCTCAAAATATTTCGACTTTATTCTCGTAATTTAGACTTTTCTCAAAATATTTCGACTTTATTCTCAAAATATTTCGATTTTATTCTCAAAACATTACTTTATTCTCGTAATTTTGACTATTCTCAAAATATTTTGATTTTATTCTCAAAATATTTACTTTATTTTCGTAATTTCGACTTTCTAATAATATCTTGACTTTATTCTCAAAATATTTGGATTTTTTTCCAAATATTTAGACTATTCTCATATTTTGGCTTTATTCTCAAAATATTTCAACTTTATTCTCAAAATATTTCGACTTTATTCTCAAAATATTTTGATTTTATTCTCGAAATATTTCAAATTTATTCTCAAAATATTTTCACCATTATTCTTGTAATTTCTAATTTTTTCTCAAAACATTTTGACTTTATCATCAAAACATTACGGCTTTATTCTCATAATTTCTCCTGCTTGACTTTATTCTCGAAATATTTCAACTTTATTTTTGTAATTTCGACTTTATTCTCAAAACATTACAACTTTATTCTTGAAATATTTTGACTATTCTCAAAACATTACGACTTTATTCTCATAATTTCGACTTTATTCTCAAAATATTTACTTTATTCTCGTAATTTTGACTTTATTCTCAAAATATTTACTCTATTCTCGTAATTTCGACTTTCTAATATTTTGACTTTATTCTCAAAATATTTTGATTTTATTCTCAAAACATTACGACTTTATTCTCGTTATTTTGACTATTCTCAAGAAAATTTGATTTTATTCTCAAAATATTTACTTTGTTCTTGTAATTTCGACTTTATTAAAATATTTTGACTTTATTCTCAAAATATTTCGACTTTATTCTTGTAATTTCTACTTTATTCTCAAAATATTTAGGACTTTATCTCAAAACATTACGAATTTAATTCTCATAATTTGCTTTTAAACAATAGTCTTGACTTTACTCAAAACTATTACGACTTTATTTTCATAATTTTTGCTTGACTTTATTCTCAAAACATTACGGCTTTATTCTCAAAATGATTTTCTTTAATTCGTAACTTTTAATATTTTGACTTTTAAAACATTACACTAAAATGCCTCATAATTTTCATGCTTACATTATTCTGAAATTTTAAACAGTTTATTTGACGTAATCATCGATTCTGAATTCTCAAAAGATTCAATTATCCAAAATATGACTTTAATTCTCAGTATTATATAGAAACATGGCACTAAAATCCTCATAGATAAGTGCAAAACATTTTTGACATTTTAATCATTTCTTACTAATCATATTTTGAATTTAAAGATTATTCAATACTGTTAATTCTCAGTTTATATAGAAAGCATAGGTTTCCCTTACATCTCTCGACACACTAAGGAAAGAACAGGTTTACTTTCTTCTACTTTTTTAACAAGATAATGCACTTGTTATTTTTTTACAACTGCGCTTACATTTAGCACATTAACACAAACTCCGATTAGCACAAATTGCACTGTTTGTACAGACAGTCAGCTCGCAAGAGCACAAACACAACTCCGAAAGCACAAATCTGTTTGTAGAGACAGTCAGTCCATCAAAACACACAGCAGGATCATATTAACATAAATAATCGTCATATGCAAGATATTACATGACTCAATTACATCCCTTGTTTTTAAAAACAACAGTCTTGCGCCAAAAAACATACTCCACACAAGCGCGTGCGCATACGCTTTAATCGACGCAGGATTGCTTTCTGAAGAGCGCGCTTAAAGCTCATTAACATAACGGTCAGTTTGTTTTGTTTTTTTATTTTTCAGATCAACTCACATAGTGGAGTGACAGTTTGAAGAGAATTAAGGTAAATGTCAACATGTTTATTGCTAGCTACCTAAATCCGGTTTAACAAAAACAATTGACGGCAACTCATCTGATTACTGAAGCCCATTTCTGCCAAGTAAGAAGTCTTAATTATGACATAGTTACACATAAATATGACTTTAAAAGTGAAAAAGATCATTAACCAAGTTGAAATTATGACATAAAAAGGCATAATTATGAGATAAGTCAAAATTATTACCTTAAAAGTCAAAATTGACATACTAAGTCAATTATGAGATTAAAAATTATGATATAAATATTTTTTTGCCGTTATATCTCAATTTTGACTTGTTATAATTCCAATTTAGTATGTCAATTTCAACTTTTAAAGCCATAATTTCAACTTGTATCTCATGATTATGACTTAGTACAGTATGTCATAACTTAATTTTCAGTCATAATTTTGACTTTTTGTCGATTTCAACTTTTAAAATCATAATTATGACTTGGTACGTCAATTGCATCAAACTCAAATTCGACTTATTTTATAATTATGACTTAGTACAGTATATCAATTTCAATATTTGTTTGTGAATTTAAACTTTTAAAGTCATAATTACAACTTAGTATGTCATAAATAAAGTCAGTTTCAACTTTTCAATTTGACTCACTAAAGCATGTTTAGTTTTTAAGTGTCAAAAATGGCCTCCATAACCCAATGAGTAATGAAGCCACAGTAAAAACACTATATAAATGCCTCATTCATGGTGAAATTCTGCAGATGAAATCCAGTCATTTCAATAGCAATCCAGTAGGAATGGATAACAGACCTTTTTCACACAAAATGCTGTTGAAATGTGTGACTGCACCTTAATACATGTTAAATATGTGATGTTTTTTGCACAGAGTATGTTTCTGGCCTCAAACCTGGTCTTAAATACAGTAGCTGTAAAAGAGAAATCTGACAATAGTGTGGCATGCTACAGTGATTACATTCACTTATGCAGGACGCAACAAACAACCGTTTCTTTCTTACCGCCTGTTTTTGAGCATTAGTGGACTTAAAGGTTAGGACAGTACCCAAGTATACTTATCAGAACATAAAAACATAGCTTAATGTCTCTTGTGATATTGCACCATGGTGATGGTTTCTTGCAATAGATATGACATAGATATAGACATAGATATCTGTAACAGCACATCGAAAAGAGTAAACAGCTTCTGGAGACATATTCCCTGCACATAAACAGCAATGTTGACTGCGTAAACGTACTATATAGTTCATACTAAAGCTTTGAGCTTTTTGCCATTACGTGTCCTTGTTTTTCTATGAACTTTACTGCTATAAATTTGCAGTATGACAGTTTAAAGGGTAAAAATCCACAGCAGAGGATGTTTGTGATAAATTAGCTGTAAATTAAATGTACGTTTTTGAACAGAAATGATGTTATGGCCAACTAAACATGTGACTCCAGATGGCACAATTGAACACCAAAAATATTCATATACTTGAATTCCACAATAAAATATCAGCATGTGTAAAACACAATATACTTTAAAAAAGCAATTTAACAAAACACAAAATATATTTTCAAGTCCTGATTTGGTTGCACATAACACTGATGAGAAAAAAAAAGGATGGCGAGTAAAACTACATCAAAGAATCATGAGACAAACACACATCTGACTTTTCATCCCTTATGATCCTTTTGCTTTTTCATCTGAATGGAAAACGTGTTCCTGGAACCAAAAAAAGCAAATAACGTGGGTTAAATAAAGCACATGCCCAGGTCAGATTTCACCCCACAATCAAACCGATTTTGCCGATCTTTATGCAAAAAATGTGATGAAATAAGACCTAAATCATGTGCGTTTTTGTCAGACTCGCTCATAAGAAACAACATACAAACACAGACACCAGATTCACACGCTCTAGTTTTCAATCTGCAACACAAAAAGACGTTATTTTCACATGGATCAACCAGCAGCAATTTACACGATTCGTTCGACCCTTATCAATAATATAATATTATTTTACATATTTAGCACTTTATCAAAGGTTTTAATCATAGTGTGAAAACAAAATGGTAGCAATACGGCATGCAGTCAGTTGAAGTCTCATTGGCTAATTTCTGTAAACATGAAAATGAACATTGCGCATTGATTAAAAATCGCTCTTTCCCTGTTCAGCTATTCTTGTTGTGAAAAACAGACCGGTCCAGCAGGTCCGTTACAGTCAGTAGGTCGTTCACCAGCATCATTTATAGTACCTTCCTTATATTTTGTTCACTGGAAGGGAAAGCAATTGAAGGTTGATTTCCAAGCATCTTCTCTTTCACTTCAAATGTTATTCGGACATCCATTGGGGTTTCTGCTTTACCAGCTCCGGCTAATGTTGGACACCATCGTCGTCACACCATAAATTCATTACTCCCATACAGCACCAAAGGCTGAGAAGAACTGAAGTCATGCTCTCTTCTCCGGCCGCCGCTGACGCCTTCTCCCGGCTCGCGGGGCTTTGGCGGGCAGCTTTGGTTCCCTCTGGGCCGCGGATGGGTTTTCTCGGAGCTGGAGGCACATCGGGTGGTCAGGGAAGCCTGTTCGGAGCCCTCCTGGTCGGGGAGAATGTGCAAGTCCCCGGGAGAGCCGGATGAAAATAGCGGCCCGGAAGATGACGAGCGAAAGCGATAGTGAGGCGTGGACGACATGGAGGACAGCGAGGATACGGCCGAGTCCACCGAGTCCAGAGATTCAGGCTGACGGCGTAAACCACGTCTGCTTTTGGACTCGGACTTCCTCCAGCGTGTCGCCGATGACGCACCGGGGCTTTTTTCTGCAAAGGAGACATTTGGCGCTTCAAATCATGTGCAATGTTGTTCCAAACCCATGAGACTTTTGGAAACACAAATGTGACCCCGGACCACAAAACCACTCATAAGGGTCAATTTTTTGAAATTGAGATTTATACTTCAACTGAAAGCTGGATAGATAAGCTTTCCATTGATGTATGGTTTGTTAGGACAGGACAATATTTGGCCGAGATGCAACTATTTGAAAATCTGGAATCTGAGGGTGCAAAAAAATCTAAATATTGAGAAAATCATCTTTAAAGTTGTTCAAATGAAGTTCTTAGCAATGCATATTACTAATCAAAAATTAAGTTTTGATATATTTATGGTAGGAAATTTACTAAATATCTTCATGAAACATGATCTTTACTTAATATCCAAATGATTTTTGGCATAAAAGAAAAATCAATAATTTTGACCCATACAATATATTGTTGGCTATTGCTACAAATATACCTGTGAGACTGGTTTTGTGCTCCAGGGTCACATATGAAGATATTTTTAATGAAACCTGAGAGGCTTTTGTCTCTCCATTGAAAGTCCAGGTAACCAAAACTCAAGAGGATCCAAAAAGTTCATAATTAAATGAATCCATTTGAATGCAAATGCAAATCTTGTGAAGGGATACAATCACTTTCAGTAGATAAAAACTCCATAAAACCGTTTTGAATGTTGTGAAAATGACATGATGTAGGACTTTTATGTGTGTCATTGTAAAGACTGTAAGTTTATACCTCACATCCTCGTTTTCATCCTAAATGTATATGGTGTCTACCTAAATAAGGTCTGTAAAATGATCGAATCTCTTCACAAGAGTCATTTAAAATTCATATGGATTTGTTTTTTACAACACCTTCATGACCTTCTTGAATCTTCTCAGTTTTAGTAACTTGGACTTTAAATGAAGGAAAAGTTATTGAATGTCTTCACAAGACTTGTTTTAAGCCACTTGATTCATCTGGATTTAGTTTATGGCCCCTTTATGACCTTTTTGGATCTTTAAGTTTTGGTTACCTGAGCTTTTGATGGAGAAACAGAAACCTCTCAGGTTTTGCTAAAAAGTTCTTAATTTGAAGACTAACCAAAGTCTTATGGGTTTTGGACCGAAATGAAGGCGAGTAAATGATAATAAAATTTTCTTTTTGGGTGAACTATCCCTTTAAAACTACTTCTTGCAAACAAATTATCATTGTTACCCCATTGATCGGACGCGGCGCCTTCCGACTCCATGAGGTTTTCCGAGCTGTCTGCTGTCCCGATAGATGCTTCTGACTCCAGCATCTCGTCATCGGACGCTCTGGGATCCAAAGCCAGCATCTCATAGGTCAGTTCTTCCCTGAAGTGAAGCGATAACGAAAGTAAGACATCTAGACAATAACCCCTGGTTTCACAGACAAGGCTTAAGCCTAGTCCCAGACTAAAGTGTAAGTCTGAGCTGTTGTAACGGAAAGAAACTTGCACTGACTGATCTTAAAACATATCAGTGCCTATGTTTTGTTTCAAGATGCACACCATTAATGGTAATTTTTTCTAAGGCATTTTAATAAAAATTACTTGCATTTCCTAATTGAACAATGGCCTAATCCTGACTTAGTCTAAGCCCTGTCTGTGAAACCAGGCCAAAATGTGACCCAGGACCACAAAACCAGTCATAAGGGTCATTTTTGAAAACTTTTTTTACAATATTTGGCTGAGATACAACTATTTGAAAATCTGGAATCTGAGGGTGCAAAAAAATCTAAATATTGAGAAAATCACCTTTAAAGTTGTTCAAATGAAGTTCTTAGCGATGCATATTACTAATCAAAAATTAAGTTTTGATATATTTACGGTAAGAAATTTACTAAATATCTTCATGGAAAATGATCTTTACTTAATATCCTAATGATTTGTGGCATAAAAGAAAAAAATCATTTTGACCCATACAATGTATTGTTGGCTATTGCTACAAATATACCTGTGTTACTTATGACTGCTTTTGTGCTCCAGGGTCACATATGATAATCATGACACAAAAAGTGTTTACTAACTTCTCTTTCTGCAGGTTTTCTATCTGCTGAGTCAAAACGTTCTCCTCCTGCTGCATGGCTGCTTGCTGCTGCTCACTCAGCCCAGACTCCGCCCCCTCCTCGCCTGGCTCCTCCCTCTCTGCTGCCCGAGGGCTTAAGGGCGGCGAGGGCGTGTGGCAGCTGCTTTTGCGTAAACGTGCCTTACCCTGGAGAAAACAGCAGACCGGAGCACAAGAAACAAGTATTCAATGAGTACAAGTGGAGTCATGTTAGACGGTGAAATTACTGCAACACATACACTACGGGCCAACAGTTTGGAATAATTAAGATCTGTCTGTTTATGCTGATCAAGGCTGCATTTAGTTGATTACAATACTGTAAAAACATTAATATGTCATTACAATATTATTGTTG
>CM041815.1:28473400-28475900 GCA_023376895.1 Aspiorhynchus laticeps | reverse complement strand
GGTCCACTGGTATTGTGTTCTCATGGAAGTATATAACGTGTCTTACGCGGTGGTCTTGCTGATGTCCCGGACGCTCTGTAACGGGTCGGTGGTGTCGGGACAGCGCAGTATGCAGGGTGCAAACACGATGGCCAGTGCGTTTGCAGACATGCGGTTCGTCTCCTCCTGGAATGAGATCCTGAAACAAACCAACATGAACTTGACCATGGTAAAATTACTGCAAGCTTTCTGCTGTTGCTGCAGGCATTGAGTAAAAGCATCCAGGCTCTCGTCTCACCTGACCAGGTGGAATATGAGTCTCTCCAGTGTGCTCAGGTGAGTTCGGCTGAGCTGATCGATGATCGAATAAACCCCCTGAACCACCTCACGTTTATCCTGCAGACCTACACCAGCCAAAACAACAACACACACTCCATTACATCCACGTAAATCAGCCCAAATATGAGTATTTTGCACAGGATTCACAACAATCTTCTTAAAGGGATAGGTGACGGTAGCCATTGACTACATCATATTTTTTTCCATACCATATGAGTCAATGGCTACCGTCAACTGATTGGTTACCAACATTCTTCATAATGTCTGCTTTTGTGTTTAGCAGAAGAAAGAAACTCATACAGGTTTGGAACAACATGAGGGCGAGTGAATGATGACATAATGTTCATTTTAAATAACCCAATAAATTCTTACCAATGGGGATTTAAGATAAGTTGGAGTTTATCCCAAGTTATTTATGATGATTTTTAAGATTATTTTCAAGATTTTGGGAGATTATTTTCAAGATTTTCAAGTGTTTTTGGGGACACATGGGGAAATAAGTGTTTCGTAAATCCGTTATATGCTCTTACCCATAACCCTGAGAAACTCCTCGTAAAGTTCAAAGGTCATGAGGGGGTTGGGAAGGTCACGCAGCCACTGCTTCAGCACACTGGCGATCACATGGATGTTGTAGTCGTCTAAATTCATGCTGTTCGCATCTGCAATGAAGGCAAACATGCAGCGCTGTCAGTGAGAGTTGCTACTTGACTAAATGTTATCATAAATAGACAAGTAGCTCACCGGTGTCCAGCCCCAGCTTGAGTTCTTTGATTTTATTGGTGGATCCAGACTTCCTGTAAATGCCCTCGGTGTACAGGCCGTGCATCTCGATGTAGTTGATCAGCTTCTCCACCACCAGCGGGACGGCTCTCTCATCGCTCGTTAAACGAGACAACTCTACTCCAAACTGCCGTGAAGACAGCTCGGGGTCAAACTGAGCACACACACATACATAGAGACATACACAAATGAATTACATGAAAAAATGACGACTGTAATGAAGTTTGAAGCACAAAGATGATTCACATACAACTGGTGACTGCACAGAAAGACCATTTATCATATGAGAGAGAACACCCTATTAAACACCCTAGCAACTGCCTAGCAACCACCCAGAACACCCTAGCAACTGCAAGAAACACCCTAACAACCACCCAGAACACTTAAACAACTGCATACTAACCACCCAGAACACCCTAGCAACGGCCCAGAACACTTGAAAAACTCCATAACAACCATCCAGATCACCCAACAACTGCATAGCAACATCCTAGCAACCACATAGCAAAACCCTAGTAGTAACCACCCCAAATATCCTATCAACCGCATAGCAACACCCTAACAATGACCCAGAACACCTGGACAACTGCATACCAACCATACAGAACACCCTCGCAACTATATAGTAACATCCTAGCAACCACATAGCAACACCCTAGTAGCAACCACCCAGAATACTCTAGTAACTGCATAGCAACGCCCTAGCAACCACCAGAACATTCTAGCAACGGCCAAGAACACATGGACAACTACATACCAACCATACAGAACATCCTGGCAACCACATAGCAACAACCTAGAAGCAGCCATTCCAAATACCCCAGCAACCGCATAGCAACACCCTAAAAACCACCCAGAATACTCTAGTAACTGCATAGCAATGCCCTAGTAACTACCAGAACACCCTAGCAACAACCCAGAACACCTGGACAACTGCATACCAACCATATAGAACACCCTCACAACCTCATAGTAACATCATAGTAACCACATAGCAACACCTTAGTAGCAGCCACCCAGAATACTTTAATAACTGCATAGCAACGCCCTAGCTACTACCAGAACACGTTAGCAACCAGCCAGAACACCTGGACAACTGCATACCAACCATACAGAACACCCTCACAACCGCATAGTAACATCCTAGCAACCACATAGCAACACCCTAGTAGCAGCCACTCAGAATATTCTAGTAACTGCATACTAACCACCCAGAACACCCTAGCAATGACTGAGAACACTTGGAAAACTCCATAACAACCATCCAGAACACCCAACAACTGCATAGCAACAACCTAGCTACCACATAGCAACACCCTAGTAGTAACCACCCCAAATACCCTATCAATCGCATAGCAACACCCTAACAATGACCCAGAACACCTGGACAACTGCATACCAA
>CM041815.1:28453400-28468400 GCA_023376895.1 Aspiorhynchus laticeps | reverse complement strand
TACTCAAGAACGGCTTTACGAACAATTTACACAGAAATTAATTCTCGAAACTATTAAGTAAATTGTAGTGACAATTATAGTCACACAAAAACATTCGTAAATTGTTGTGTAAAACTATTATTTCGTAAGCAGTCACATAAAACCATTCATATTTAAAATGAATGCGACAGTTTACGGAAGAATAGTTTTACAAACAATTTACCCAGAAATTAATTTGTGAAACTATTCTTGAGTAAATTATAGTGACAATTCTACAATTGCACAAAAACATTGTAATAAAACATTCTTATATAAATTGTTGCATAAAAGTATTCTTTCAAAAAATGTCACATAAAACCACTCATATGTAAACTGAATGCGACAATTTACACAGAAATTAATTTGTGAAACTATTCTTGAGTAAATTATAGTGACAATTCTACAGTTGCACGATAATTTACACAGAAATTAATTTGTAAAACAATCATAGTACAATTGCACAGTTACACAAAAGCATTCTAGTGTGAATTGTTGCATAAAAATTTTGTAAACTGAATGCGATAATTTACGCTACAATGATTTACAAACAATTTAGCAGAAAATCTAAGTAAAAGATGGTGACAGTTCTACAGTTGCACAAAAACATTCTAATGTCAACTGTTACGTAAAACTATTCTTTCCCAACTTGTCACATAAAACTATTCATACTTTACACAGAAATTCATTAGTAAAACTATTCTTAATTATAGTGACAATTCTACAGTTACACAGAAACATTCTACGTAATATAAAACTGTTGCGTAAAACTATTTTTATTTAAATTGTCACAAAAATACCCATTTTTACCTATACTGAATGCATCAAATTACACAAGAACAGCTTTACGAACAATTTACACAGAAATTAATTTCACAAAACTACTAAGTAAATTGTAGTGACAATTATAGTCACACAAAAACATTCTAACATAAATTGTTGAATAAAAGTATTCTTTCAAAAAATGTCACATCAAACCATTCATATGTAAACTGAATGTGACAATTTACACAAGAATGATTTTTATGAACAATTTACACAGAATTAATTTGTAAAACCATTATAGTACAATTGCACAGTTACACAAAAACATTCTAGTGTGAATTGTGTAAAAATATTTTGTTATATTATATTATAATTAATAATATTAATAATAATTATATTATTTAAAAATAACTGAATGCAACAGTTAACTCTATAATGATTTACAAACAATTTAGCAGTAAATCTATCAAGTAAATTTTAGTGACAATTCTACAGTTGCGCAAAAACATTCTAATGTCAAATGTTGCATAAAACTATTCTTTCGAAAACTGTCACATAAAAATATTAATACTTTACACAGAAATTCGTAAGTAAAAGTTAATTTTAATGACAATTCTACAGTTGCACAAAAACATTCTAATGTCAGCTGTTGCATAAAACTATTCTTTCGAAAATTGCCACAAAACTATTAATACTTTACACAGAAATTCGTAAGTAAAAGTTAATTTTAGTGACAATTCTACAGTTGCACAAAAACATTCTAATGTCAAATGTTGCATAAAACTATTCTTTCGAAAATTGTCACAAAAGTATTCATAGTTTACACAGAAACTAATTAGTAAAAATTCATTTTAGTGACAATTCTACAGTTGTTCAAATACATTCTAATGTCAACTGTTGCATAAAACTATTCTTTCGAAAATTGCCACATAAAACTATTAATACTTTACACAGAAATTAATTAGTAAAAGTACATTTTTGTAAAATTGAAAATAAAATTGTTGCGTAAAACTATTTTTTATGTAAATTGTCACAAAAATTCCCACATTTACCTATACTGAATGCAACAGATTACATAAGAACGGCTTTATGAATAACTTACACTAAGTTTCATGAATGAGGTAACTATACATTCTAGTCCATTTCTGAACATGTTTGCATGACTAAAGCTAAAGTCTTTAATATAAACGAATAAACGAGGAAACGCACACCTTCTTCATGAGGAAGTCGTTCATACTGCGATAGTCTGCAGCGCTGGTGAGGATGTGCAGCGAGTCGTTCTGCCAGGCGGAAGATTCTAGAGACACGCTACTGATCTTCACACTGAGTCTCCTCTTCATCAACATCATGCCCATCATCGGCTCACGGTTCTCCTTGCTGTCGCGTCTGCACTCCGACAGTCCGGCCTGCTCAGGGCTTCCCGGAGGTGAGTCTGAGAGACAGAAACCATAGTAGACGGGGCCAGTGTTGCCAAATAATTTTCAGGAAGATACTAAAGGAAGGTGGATTTGTTGCAAAATGACATTGTGATGTCTCTGCACGATGACGTCATTACGTTATCAGGACTCAAAATTGTGTCACTACATCAAATCTCAGCAAAAAATATATTTTATATGTTAATTTAGATTTGTTCTTAAAATAATATAAATGCATAATATAACATTAAAATGTAAATAATAGTGCTGTCAAATGATTAATCGCGATTAATGGCATCCAAAATAAAAGTTTTTGTTTACATACTATATGTATGTGTACTGTGTTTAATTATGTATATATAAATACACATATACAGTAAATATTTTGAAAATATTTACATGTATATACATTTATATAATTTATATTTATATAAACAGCATATTTTTCTTAAATATATACATGCATGTGTTTGTATTTATATATACATAATAATCAACAACTAGCAGACGATTTGAATGTCTTTTGCTGCAGGTTTGAAAAAACACCCCATACCCGCCCTGAACACCTCTCCACACAACCATTAACACCTCCAGCAACCCCCCTCTCCCCCACACCTGCACTGAAAATAAGTGAAGATGACGTGCGGCAGGTCTTCATAAAGAACAAAAGAAGGAAAGCACCAGGCCCAGATGGTGTGTCACCAGCCTGCCTTAAATCCTGTGCTGACCAGCTAGCCCCCATTTTCACAAAGATCTTCAACAGATCACTGGAGCTGTGCGCAGTCCCCTCATGCTTCAAACGCTCCACCATCATCCCCGTCCCAAAGGAACCCAAAATTACAGGACTTAACGACTACAGACCTGTGGCTCTAACGTCTGTGGTCATGAAATCATTTGAAAGACTGGTTTTGGCTTATCTGAAGGCCTCCACTGGACCCTTACTGGACCCCCTGCAGTTTGCCTACAGAGCAAACAGGTCTGTGGATGATGCAGTCAACATGGGACTGCACTTCATCCTGCAGCATCTGGACAGACCAGGGACTTATGTGAGGATCCTGTTTGTAGACTTCAGCTCTGCTTTTAACACCATCATCCCGGACACCCTTCAGAATAAACTGACACAGCTCTCCGTCCCTACCTCCGTCTGTCAGTGGATCAACAGCTTCCTGACAGACAGGCAGCAGCTTGTGAGGCTGGGAAAATTCTCATCCAGCACCCGCACCACCCGCACTGGTGCCCCTCAGGGCTGTGTTCTCTCCCCACTGCTCTTCTCCCTCTACACGAATGACTGCACATCTAAAGACCCCTCTGTCAAACTCCTGAAGTTTGCAGACGACACCACACTGATCGGCCTCATTCAGGACGGTGACGAGTCTGCCTACAGACAGGAGGTTAAGGAGCTGGCTGTCTGGTGCAGTCTTAACAACCTGGAGCTTAACATGCTCAAAACAGTGGAGATGATCGTGGACTTCAGGAGAAACCCAGCTGCTCTCCCCCCACTCACCATCATGAACAGCACGGTGACTGCAGTGGAGTCATTCAGGTTCCTGGGCACCACCATCTCCCAAGACCTGAAGTGGGACATTCACACAGACTCCATTGTGAGAAAGGCCCAGCAGAGGTTGTACTTCCTTCGCCAGCTGAGGAAGTTCAACCTACCACAGGAGCTGCTGAAACAGTTCTACTCTGCCATCATTGAATCCGTCCTCTGCACATCAATAACTGTCTGGTTCAGCTCAGCTACCAAATCTGACCTCAGAAGACTCAGAATCATTGGTACAACCCTCCCTACTCTCCAAGAACTGTACTTATCCAGAGTGAGCAAAAGGGCTGGCAAAATCACTCTGGACCCCTCACATCCAGCACACTCCCTCTTTGAACTGCTGCCATCTGGTCGACGCTACAGAGCTCTGAGCACCAGAACAACCAGACACAGGAACAGTTTCTTCCCCCAAGCAATCCATCTCATGAACACCTGACATTAACGTGGAACACACAACACTATTTTACAACTATTTATTCACCACACATACATATATAATATTTTTTATGTTATTTTTTTCCATTTCAAATTTGCACGTCAGACCTGTACACACACGATTGTCTGTATTGCATAGTGTTTTTGCTATTTTGTACATTGCCTATTTGTATATTTGTATATTGTTCTTTTGTTGTCCGTGTCCTGTCCTGTTGCTGTCATTCTGTTGCACTGTGGAGCTTTGTCACTATAACAAATTCCTCGTATGTGTAAACATACCTGGCCAATAAAGCTCATTCTGATTCTGATTCTGAATAAATATATACAGTACACACTCATATATTACGTAAACAAAAACTTTTAGTTTGGATGCGATTAATCATTTGACAGCACTAGTAAATAACTATTTTTAAATGCATTGAATTTTTGAAAACGTACGCATTTTTGATCGATTACAATTTTTTTTTTTATTAACTAGTAAATAAGTAAAACTACACATTCTGAAAATTATACTTTTAAGCAGTGTATTACTAGTTAGTTAGTGTGCTACACTAAGAAAAGTCTGTAAAATAGGGCAAAATCTACTATGTTATATATGAAGGAATTTACTGTATTGATTTTTCCACAAGTTTTTTACCTGCATTTTTAATTATGCATTGTATTTTGTGTTTTCGGGTTACAATGGATAATGTCCTGGAAAATTACTAGTACCTTTTCAATTTTTCTAGATATTTTTATTACAGTGTACTAACTGATCAACAATCGCAAGTACAAGCTTCTAACAAAGTGCATCATAAATTAACAATTATTAAATGAATAATTATTTATTATTATTAAACAATTGCAAATAGCAGCTAACTTAATTCACGTGATGCGTGTACTGCTAGGCATCTTTGGTTTCCTCTTTTTGTATAATTTAAATGGTAAATGTGTGCCTTTTTTATCATTTGAGTCACTTATCAAAAGTTGCCAAATAAATTTTAAAAATAGCAAAATTTGTTGCTAGGTGCTTTTGGAAGAAAAATTTGCTAGGGTAGTCTGAAAAGTTGCTGAATTTAGCAACAAAATTGCTAAGTTGGAAACACCATCTCATGTGGAGATGAGGAAAAAAACGAGTGAAACTTCACACACCGTTCCTCCTGTCGTTGAGCTCTGAATCTGCGGAGCGTCCCTTGGTGGACATCTTTTTATCTCCATGTTTGCTCTTATTCCAGAACCGCATTTTGCCTCTGACCCTAAAAATGGATTAAAAGATCATATGTGACCCTGGACCACAAAACCAGTCATAAGGGGCAATTTTTTTAAATTAAGATTTATACTTCATCTGAATAAATAAACTTTGCATTGATGTATGGTTTGTTAGGATAGGACAATATTTGTCTGAGATACAACTATCTGAAAATCTGGAATCTGAGGGTGCAAAAAAATCTAAATATTGAGAAAATCACCTTTAAAGTTGTTCAAATGAAGTTCTTAGCAATGCATATTACTAATCAAAAATTAAGTTTTGATATATTTACGGTAGGAAATTTACAAAATATCTTCATGGAACATGATCTTTACTTAATATCCTAATGATTTTTGGCATAAAAGAAAAATGGATAATTTTGACCCATACAATGTATTTTTGGCTATTGCTACAAATGTGTTACTTAAGACTGCTTTTGTGCTCCAAGGTCACATATTTTCATGCACTAATGAATCATTTACAAAGAGACAAGGAACATGAATAATGAACGCAAATAGAATATGGCTGCACGATATTCAAAAAATCCATCATTGCGATATTTTCTTTTCTGCAATATATATTGCAATATGAAAAATACAGGAACAGATGGCATGCATGGCAAATTTGGAAAGACTTGATCATCCTAGAATAATTCTTGAAAAAAAGAGCATACTCTAAAAGTTATTTAATTATATTTAGGCAAGTTTATTTATATAGCACATTTCATACACAATGGTAATTCAAAGTGCTTTACATAAAAGGAAGTAAAATAATCATAAAAAAATTGCCTTGCCTAATTATATTTACTTATTTATTTTTATTATAATTTACTCTAAAAGATTTGGTTGGATCCAAAAAAACAATAGAATTGGGATTTGGCCTTAGTCTTAGTAAACAAAGTTTTGTATACACTATTTTAAGGTTTCCTTGTTACAGTGTTATTATACATTTAAGTACTGAGTAATATTAATTACCTACATGTGCTTAATATATGGTTAGGATTAGGAGTAGGGTTTGTCTTAGAGTTACTTGCATGTAATTATGCATCATTTATTGTTATTCTAATAGCAAGTACATGTAACATGTAACAAGGACACCTTAAAATAAAGTTTTTATACCCAAAAAAAATCTCTTTTCACTTGAGTTTGCATAGGCCACATTCACACTGCTTTTGACCAACTCTATATGACTATAAAATACTAGCAACTATTATGATTTTATTGTAATTATCATTAAATATATTAAACTAATTAAGAAATATATTGTAATAATACAATTTTATTGTAAAAATGAAAAAAGAAACAAATAGTAATTAAATAAAAAATTACTACATTTTAAAATTATTTATTTTAATTATAATTAAATAAATGTACTAACAATACTAACACAATCATTATGATTTTATTGTAATTATCATTAAATAATTAAGAAATATATTGTAATAAAATTTTATTGTAAAAATGATTTTTTTTTTATTATTACATTACATTTTAAAATTATTTATTTTAATTATAATTAAATAAATGTACTGTCAAATTTTCACACTGCTTTTGACCAATTCTATATGACTATGAAATTCTAACAATTATGATTTTATTGTAATTATTAAATATATTAAACTAATTAAGAAATATAGTGTAATAATACAATTTTATTGTAATTTTTTTATTTTATTATTAAATTAAAAATTATTACATTTTAAAATTATTTATTTTAATTATAATTAAATAAATGTACTGTAAACCTACAATACTAATTTTGTCTTAATTTCTTTGTTTTCAAACAAACATTTTTTTAACCTCGCAGCCTGACTGCACGATATGACAATTGAACAATATCAGTTTTATTTCTATATATTATGCAGTCAGTTTTGTTTTCATCAGCTAGTAGAAGGAATGAATCCCATCTGACCTGCTGTCGGTTTGTGAGATTGACTTCCGGAGCGAATCCATTTTCCCAAGGTCACCTGACGACATGGTCTTCTGGATCCTCTTCTGCTCTTTCTGAGACGACTTGAGATGGAAAACAAATCCAGAATCAGATCGTCTGTAATGTTAGTGAACATCAGACCAGATTGAACAGTTATCAGATCTGGTTCTGGTTTGATGAGTGTTTCACGGAAAGAGTATGAGCGAAAGAGAGAGTATTTAAGATAAGAGAACGAGTAAGAAATGGAGAAATCCGTGTTAATGGTAGTCGCATGCATCTTGACTTGCAAACTCCATAAGCCTTGCATTCAACCCCAAACTCTTGAAAAGACCGTCTTCAGACTCGGGTTAATCGAGACACGGCAGCTTCATCCAGTCAGGGTTATTAGTCTTCTATTTGATTAGTCCTACCTAGAAAAGTTGCCAGATTTGGTTATGGTCTACGGTCAGTCAAGAGGTGTTAGGAGGGCTTTTGCACACTGACCAAACATTAAAAAGTTGGTTTACACCAAATTCTGTCATCGTTTATCCCCCCTTGAGTCGTTTCAAATCCCTTTAGCTTTTTTCTTCCATCAGAAACTATTATAGTTGATTTATTGATTTTTAAATTTGTTTTTAATTTTTATAATTTTGTCATGCTTTTAAATTTTTAGTCAATTTTTTTTATTTAAATTTATTTAAATATTTAAATTTATTTTAAGTAACACTTTTTATTGTTATTTTAATTAGTTTTTTTTTAATATATATTAATTGTCATTTTAGTGATTTTAGGTGAAATAAAATTTCACATTTTGTATATTTTATTTGATCTTAATTAACGTTTATTTTAAGAAACATTTTTTTATTGTTATAGTTTTAGTTAATTAGTTAACAGGTCCTTTATTTATTTTTTAAATTAATCGTTTAAATTTTTATTTTAGTGATTTTTTTTTTTTAGTAAAATGTTTTTTTTCCCCACGGGTACTTTGATAATTTTTTGAATTAGCTTTATTTTTATTATTGTGTGTTATATTTATATTATTATTAATATAATTTTATATATTTTTTATTTAAATTTTAGAAATTTTAGTTATATATATATATATATATATATATATATATATATATATATATTATATATATATAAAATATATATATATATATATATATATATATATTTATTTTATCTAAATTAAAATGTATTTTAATTTTAATTAATATATATATATATATATATATATATATATATATATATATATTTTATATATATATATATATATATATATATATATATATATATATATATATATATATATATAATATATATATATATATTTTTTATAAAAAAAAATGTTTAAAAGGCTGAAAAGTGAAGTTTAGCATTTTATAAAACTTTGTTTTTGTCAAAACCTGTGTTATTAGAACTTTAAAGTTGTTCAAATAATTTTACAGTTGTTTTTACATTGTTTTTTAATGGTTTGGGGTGTTACCATAGACTTAAAAAGGTCTTAAAGGTAAATGGTGTTTGGTTACAGTGCAGGTAACTGTCTTCATAATGAACGTCATACGGGTTTGGAACGACACGAGGGTGATTTAATGACAGAATTCTACATTTTGGCTAAACTGTTCTTTTAAAAATGACTCTGGATGCTGTCATTGATCAGAATGGATCAGTGTGCAGAGCTGCGCTGGGGCTCAGTTTTATCGTCTGGGAGTCACTGTCAGGGTCGCTGGGGGATTCTGGGAGGACGGCTCTGTCCTCATCTTCATCAGAGTCCAGCTCCGCGCTGCAGGCACGGCTCAGGAAATCAGAGCGCGTTCCGGCCATGCGTGCTTTCTTTTTACGAGCCGCTCTGATCACCTGATCGTTCACAGTGATGACGTCAAAACTACTGACAGACACGAGCTCCGGAGAGAGTCCAAACTCATCTCAGCTATACATGTACATGCAGTTTCACTTCATTCAACTGAGCTGAGAAAACCTTTCACGCTTAAAACAAATGATCATCGTCACTGTCAAATCTCTGAGAAAGAAATATAATGTGCATATTTATAATATCATATTTTATACTAAAAATATCATTAAAATATTAAATATAAATAATATACAGTAATATACAATAATATAGATAATATTTTATAAATAAAATAAAAAAGTGCATATAAAATATAAATATGTAATATATAAAAAAAAATATATATAACAGAGTAATTAAGGTAGTATAGTTTTTAAAGTAATAAATAACTATAATGTACTATTTAATAGTAATCTCTCCTTTGACAGCCACGTTTCTAGCATTTGTAAAACTGCATTTTTTCATCTTAAAAAATATATCTAAACTGAGACCTATGCTCTCAATGTCAAATGCAGAAATATTAATTCATGCGTTTATGACCTCAAGGTTAGATTATTGTAATGCTTTATTGGGTGGTTGTTCTGCACGCTTAATAAACAAATTACAGATGGTTCAAAATGCAGCAGCTAGAGTTCTTACTAGAACCAGGAAGTATGAGCACATTAGCCCGGTTCTGTCAACACTGCACTGGCTCCCTACTAAACATCGTATAGATTTTAAAATCTTGTTAATTACTTATAAAGCCCTGAATGGCTTAGCTCCTCAGTACTTGAGCGAGCTCTTATCGCATTATAGTCCTTCACGTCCACTGCGTTCTCAAAACTCTGGCCGTTTGATAATACCTAGAATATCAAAATCAACTGCGGGCGGCAGATCTTTTTCCTATTTAGCGCCCAAACTCTGGAACAATCTACCAAACACTGTTCGGGAGGCAGACACACTCTGTCAGTTTAAATCTAGATTACAGACCCATCTCTTTAACCTGGCGTACACATAACACACTAATACACTTCTATTATTCAAATCCGTTAAAGGATTGTTAGGCTGCATTAATTAGATCAACCGGAACCGGGAACACTTCCCATAACACATGATGTACTTGTTACATCGTAAAAAGATTGACATCTACGCTAATATTAGTCTGTTTCTTTCTTATTCTGTTTATCAATCCGTGTCCGGATCAGATGGTGGATTGGCGCCGGGAGATGATGACTGCGGCCCAGATTGTCGGCGGAGGCCGGACCCCTGGATGAGCCCCGGGGACATAATCCCAGTGAAGACCTCGACTTAAAATACAATAAAACTAAAAATAAAACAAATAACTAAAAATATAATAAAATACCTAACTACATAATACTATTATTGTTAGAAATTGCAACAATATTAAAATAGAAATATAAAACATTTAAAGTCTTAATTAAAACAATAAATAAACAATAATATCCTGGCCAGAGGAGAACTGGCCCCCCGACTGAGCCTGGTTTCTCCCAAGGTTTTTTTCTCCATTCTGTCACAGAGGGAGTTTTGGTTCCTTGCCGCTGTCGCCTCTGGCTTGCTCAGTTGGGGACACTTAATATCTAGCGATTATCGTCAATTGGATTTCACAGATACTATTTAAACTATACTGAGCTAGACAATGACATCTCTGAATTCAATAATGAAATGCCTTTAACTGAAAATTGAGTGTTTAATCTTATTATTATACATTACTGACACTCTATCCTCCAACTTGATACTGTTAAGTGCTTTGACACAATCTGTATTGTTAAAAGCGCTATATAAATAAAGATGACTTGACTTGACTTGACTATAATTAATAAATAATAATTATAATAACTACTGTATATAACTATACTGAGCATAGTAAATAAAGTACTAAAAATACTGGATTTATACTAAAAACACACACACACACACACACACACACACACACACACACACACACATATATATATATATATATATATATAATATATATATACACATGTTTAGATATACAGAAATATATATAACATTACAAATAAAAATATACAGTGGCAAATATAAAATATAAAAATGTAATATAAATGAAAATAAAATCATAGTATAGTAATTCAAGTAATATAGTTATTAAAGTATAACTAGAATAACTATGCTAATTAGTAAGTATTATATAATATTTAAATATATAATAATATAGATAATGTATATGATAAATGATAAATTAAACAAAACTATAATATAAATAAAAATAAAATTATAGTAATTAAAGTATAACTATAACAACTATGCTAATGCTTTTTTACAATAAAACCTATTTTGAAATAATATATACAATAGACATACAGTAATATTACATTTATTATAAATAAAAATATAAATAAATTTAACAAATATATAATAAATACAGTAATTAAGTATAACTATTACAACTATATTAATTAGTAATTAAAGTATTAGAAAAATTGTGTTTTTACACTAAAAACTATTTTTAAATAATATATATAATATTTAGATATACAGTAATATAGATAACATTTGTTATAAATAAAAATATTAATAAAAAATGTAAAAAAAAATTATAGTATGGTAATTTAGTATAATTATTAAAGTATAACTATAATAACAATGCTAATTATAGAGTATTTAAAGTATTACAATTGTTTTATACTAAAAACTCTTTTGAATACAAAAACTAAATTAATATACTGTACATTTAGAAAGAAAGTATTTCAAAATTGAAATGAAGTTCCTCACCTCTTTGTTTTTTCTGGATCTGAATCCTGCCTCTCTTTGTATCTCCAGTGATCGTTCCTGATTCACCAGGTCTTTATCTGACCTGAAAACACACCACATGATCACAACCAAAAAACACCTCAATATGTGTGAATGTCATTACATCAGATGCTAAAGATCAAAACCAGCGCAAACACATGTGACCCGTGCTGGCAAAACAAGTCGGAATGAGCAAGTTTTCAAAAATGAGTTCTTTTTATTTTCAATCTCCATTAAAATTTAATTCTTCTTTAAAATACCTTCAAAACGACACATGAAGGCAATAGAGTCAGCAGAGTTGATTTTGAGAAAAATCGAGTTAAAGGTTCCAAAGCAAAATCACCAAGCAATGTTGCATATTTTCCTCCAATTCTTTTTTAATAATAATTACTATATGATTAATCACAACATAGCTATTTTTTATTTTATCTTTGTTATTCAAAAATAAGAACAAAGATGCAAATAAACGGTAGTTTAATCAAGAGCAGCGAGTGATTCCGTCTTTTCTTTTAATGTATGATTAACATTGAGACAGATCTATATTAAGACCTACTGTAATACATGGATCAAATATAATGTTACACGTCAGAATTTCCCCGAGCTATTAACTAAACGTTCATGTAAGACATAACAGATTATGTTTGTGTGAATCTCGCCAAGACATATTTCACAATAATGTACTTTATCGGGAGATTGCACGCTCTCGGAGCGGCATGTCTTATGCACACGCTTTGTAAACGTCAGTCAACATGATCGTTTTGTTTTCATCATGGGTTTGAAAATCATATTTCACTGGTTTGGACTCATGTCATGGAGAATTCGATATGAATATTCACAAAGCTGGAATGCTGTGCTTTGCAACAATAGAAATTAAGTTTTGTTATATTTCAATTTCACAAAGAAATGTGCAGCAATAGCCTAATAAAAGGACAACTTTTCATTTACTGTATAATGTCATTTTGTAAAAAAAAAAAAAAAAATCGTGATAAAATCGAATCTTGAGTTGAGTGAATCGTTACATCCCTAATCTTGACGTGAACTCACTTGGAGAAGGTCAGTCGGCTGCGTTTGGGAGAGAAGGCTTTCTCCTTCATACTGATGCTGATGCTCTGAGAAACAAACTTCTTCTGAACCTCCTTCTTGGGCTCTGAAGCCACTTCACGAACCGAGTCCCTCAAGTCCAGCTGGAGGGGTTTGGAAGAAGATGAAGACGTGATGGTTTGAGGCTCAGGATGATCTGGAGAAGACAATCCATTCGGTCTGTCTTCGGTTTCTCTGTGAATCTCCTCAGTGTCCATCATCTCGAGTTTCTGCAGAGCTTCCAGGCTGCTTTGGTCCACAGGGTTCTCCTTCTGCATGCGGATGATGACCACAACCGACTCCTTCTTCTCCCGAGCTTGCTTGACCGGGCTGCTGTCCTCATCTGCGATGTAGAAGTGAGGTTTGAAGGACGCCAGACTGCTCTGGTTCTCCTCCATCGGCTCGGGTTCGGACTGAGGATGGAGTTCGGACGCCGCCGGTTCCTCGTCGGGAAAGCCGAGGATCTCGAAGCTTTCTTGGCTATCCGAGGGAAGAGGGATCTGAGCGTCGTCCACTGAACCGGAGCGCACTTTGAGCAGCTCTAAACTGAAGCTGGCTTGCTGGAGCTCCCGCTGCCTCCTGCTTTCACGTTTGGAGCGGCTCTTCAGCGTGCTGTCGTCTACGCTTTTGGGAGGTTCTCGTTTCTCCTCTTGGGCTTCGGATGGGTTTTGTTGGGTGTGTAAACTTTTGCTCACAGTGTTTTCACAGAGGCTTTTCTCTCCACGACGCCGCTCTCGAAGAATGCGGCACCTTGGGAAAATACAACACACATTTATGACACTTTCATCCAATAAGGACATAAACTAGATGTTTGATAAATCAAGTAAATATTTTTAAAATTTTATTCTATTATTTTTCTCCTTTTTCTTCTTGCCTATTTAGATGTTTATTTGTATGCTTATTAGTGCTGTCAAAAGGAAATTAAATTAAATATTTAAAAATGTAAAGTATAGCATTATTTTTATGCTAAAAAATCTATTACTATTTTTTAAAAAGAAATTGAATATTTAATTAAAAATACATTTTAATTATTTAAAAATATTTTTTTTAAATACATCTACATATATAACCTACATTTTTATAAAAAAATGACTAATAGCTCATAAATATGTTTACTTTGTCCATTTATCATAATTGATTCCTTATTATAAATCATTACAATAACATGCAATTTAGTCAAGTGGAAAAAATAGATAAACAAAAATTAAATAAAATATAGTATATGAATTATAATATTTCATGCTAAAAATCTAAAAGGGAAAAAAAACTTTTTTTTTTAAAGGAAATATTTTTCATATCTGAAAAAAAGGACTTCACCTCATACTACACCTATGAGAGACATCTACATATATAATTTACATTTTTAATATAAAATGTACTAATTGCTCAATCATTTGGGGAATAAATAGATAAATATAAATAACACTAAAATAAAGTATAAAAATTAGATTATTTTTATGTTAAAAATACTAAAAATACTAAAATACTATGTTTTAAAAGGAAATTAAATAAAATATTTTAAAAATAAAGTATAACATTATTTTTTTATGCTAAAAACTAACTAAATAAATAAATATATATATATTTTTAAAGAAATTAAATAAAATGTTTTAAAAATACATTACATATATAATCTTCATAAAAAACAACAACAATTGACTAATAGCTAATAAATGTTAATTTTCTCCATTTATCATAATTGATTCATTAACACCCCTTATTATAAATCATTACAATAACATGCAATTTAATTAAAAAAATAACTAAAAAAAGTATAACAATTACAATATTTTTATGCTAAAAATCTAAAAGGAAAAAAAAAACATTAAAAAATATATATAGATTTTTTTAAAGGATATAAATATATTTAAAATCTGAAAAAAATGACTCCACCTCATCCTATACCTATGAGAGACATCTCTCTCTCATAAATAAGCTTAATTAGTCCATTTATCACAGATTAATCCATTTAATAAATCACAAGCAGACATTTATTCAAGGT
>CM041815.1:28443400-28448400 GCA_023376895.1 Aspiorhynchus laticeps | reverse complement strand
TCTAACGATGCTCTGACTCACAACATCAGAACCAATCAGATCACTGCACAAATCAAACAGAGTTACATCACTCATTGGCAAACCCAAACTCAACAACAGAGTAAAATGCAATGCTATCTGTCCCTAAAGAGAGAGTACAGTATGGCAGAGTATCTGTACACAGTGTCAGATAAGAAACTGAGAAGCACGTTGACCAGATACAGACTCAGCGGACACAAGCTGATGATAGAGACGGGCAGACACAGACAAACATGGCTGCCCCCCGAGCAGAGATTGTGTTCACACTGTGATCTGAATCAGACGGAAACAGAACTGCACTTCCTAACAGAATGCTCCAAATACACAGATATACGGACAGTGTTCTACAACAAAATACAGCAGATCCATTCCACATTTCAAACTCTTCCAGACCAGGAGAAACTAGCGTATCTGCTCGGAGAACACAAGAGCTGCTGTGTGTTTGCTGCTCAATATGTGTCTCTCTGTCAGCACAGAAGAGAAGACACTCCACCTGCCCTGAGCTGATGCTCCCAGTGTGTGTGAGAGAGAGAGAGAGAGAGAGAGAGAGAGAGAGAGCACAAGAGCTGCTGTGTGTTTGCTGCTCAATATGTGTCTCTCTGTCACCACAGAAGAGAAGACACTCCACCTGCCCTGAGCTGATGCTCCCAGCACATCTACATTATATTAAACCATATTACTCTGTTATATTACTTGCATGTACATTTTGCTTCTGTAAATCTAATCCCTTATTTTTATTTTTTTTCTAGTTTATATACTTGCATACATTAGTAATTCATTCTGCACTACTTGCTTAATACTTTTATATATTATTATTATTACAATTATTATTCTTTTTCTTTCTGTTAATACATATATGCACTATTTGTGAGCAGCCCAGCTGCAATTGCTTTGGCAATACAAATATATAGTTTTTGTCATGCCAATAAAGCACACTTAAATTGAAATTAAATTGAGAGAGAGTGTGTGTGTGAGAGAGAGAGAGAGAGAGTGTGTGAGAGAGAGTGTGTGTGTGTGTGTGTGTGTGTGAGAGAGAGAGAGAGAGAGAGAGAGAGAGAGAGAGTGTGTGTGTGTGAGTGAGTGTGTGTGAGAGAGAGAGAGAGAGAGAGAGAGAGAGAGTGTGTGTGTGAGAGAGAGAGAGAGTGTGTGTGTGTGTGTGTGTGTGTGTGTGTGTGTGTGTGTGTGTGTGTGCGTGTGCGTGTGCGAGAGAGTGAGTGAGTGAGTGTGTCTGTGTGAGTGTGTGTGTGTGTGTGTGAGAGAGAGTATGTGTGTGCACGTCTGGGTATGTGTGTGTGTGTGTGTGTGTGTGTGTGTGTGTGTGTGTGTTGACGTTACCGTGCTTCTGCCCACTTGATGTCCGTTGGGCTCGAGGTCGACGCTCTGCAGGAACTGTCTGATTCCCGTCTGAGAGGCGTGAAAGCCCGCGGGTAACAGCACACGGAAGTGATGGGCAAAATCCTGAAGACACACACCAGGAAATCAGGAAAGTGGCTCGTGTGAGTGTTTCCTATGAAATCAGTTTCATTGTTTTCCAAATGTTTTTTTTCTTTTTAATTTATCTGAATTCATTTTTTTATTTTAATTTCATTTTATTTTTATTTATTTTTTTACTTATTCTTAAGTTAAATTTTAGTAATCAAAAACCATGTCTAATCAATAAAAATACACAATTTAACAACAATTTATATTTTTAGGGCCCTATTAAATATGTAAAAAAAGTTTTATTTTTCTGTAAAAAACAAAAAAAAAAAAAAAACTTGTTTGGGGGGATTCTGTTTTAATGGTTTAATAAAATTTTAGTAATCAAAAAGCATGTCTAATTAACTGAAATCATGAAACTTTCACAATTTAATATATAAAAAAATTTACAATAAAAGGGCCCTATTATTGATTGATTAATTGATTGATTATTCAGCAATTTTGTGTTGTCTGTTTTAATTTTACAACAGTTTTGTTTTTATATTTTATATAACTTTATACAAGTCTATTATTATCCAAAAGGTAATCACAAATTTATTTGAAGTAATTTCCCCTGTAGTATTGTAGTTATTATTATATTGAGAAGTGTGTGTCACCTGGAAGCTGTATTTGACGCTGTATCCGGAGCGGCGTATCCTGACCGTCTCCAGCATGCCGGTGTAGCGTAACTGTCTCAACACCAGCGCGTCGTTGAAACGCAGAGGAAGCTACGAAAGAAAGACGCGGATCAAACCGAGCGTCTGAATCCAGTGACGCAGTAACAGAACCGTGACTCATTACATACCTTTTCTGCATTAGAGCGGATGCATTTCACAAAGTACGGCTCCGACTGTCCCAGAGTCTCCATCAGCTTATTCAGAGACACCTGCATCACACACACAGCAGATTTCAGCTCTCCTTTCAGATTTACATATAATATTTACATATGTTATGCATTTTGTAAAAAGTACACTTCAAGTCATTTTTGCATTTTTAAAATGTATATAATTTTTAAACAATTATTGTATAGATACATAGAATTAATTTATTTTAAATATATATATATATATATATATATATATATATATTATTTTTTTTTTTTTTTTTTTTAATGCATATAATTTTTTTAACAATTATTGTATACATTTAAAAGAATGTACAGTTTTAAAATAATTAATTTGTATATTTCATACATTTAAAAAAATATTTTTAAATAACAGTTTGTATGTTTTTTTAACAATTGCACACATTTCAAAAGGATGTATATTTTAGATCAATTTATATATTAAAATGTATATTATTTATATTTCATACATTATGAAAGTTTTTAAGTAGAGTTTTTTAAATTATATCTTTTTAAAGAAGTGTTGAACACATTTCAAAAGAGTGTATATTGTCTTAATATATTATATATTTTTCAAAATATATAATAAATTAAAAAAATATATGTATTTTGAAAATAATTGATGTATTTTTCCAATGCACTTATATTTTTTTAAACAATTATTGTTTGCATTTTTTTTATTTCATACATTAATTTTTTATATATATTTTTGAAAATGTACATAATTTTTAAACAATTACTGTATATATTTAAAATTCAATTTAAAATTTGTATTTTATAAAGAATCATTGTGAAAGAATTTAAATTTTTTAAATTTATATATATTTTTTAAATGTAAATGTTTTATATTTGACACATTTGAAATGTGAATGTTTAAACAGCTGTATGTTCAGCGTCTCCATCAGTTCGTTCAGACTCACGTTGAACTGTGCACTGATGCTGGGGGGCTTCTTCTTCTTGTGCAGGTGCAGCAGTGATTTGGTGATTCTGTCGTGGAGCGTCAGGCAGCTCAGATACTTCAGTGATTTCACATCCAGCAGGTGCTGCAGACACACATCATTTCAGCTCGTTCACAGCAAACACTGGCATGCTGCATCAACAGTTTCATAATGCCATTCTTTTATAAATGCATAAAACGTATATACATTTTAATAATTATTTAAGTTATAAATCGTTAAAGTTATACATTTTCAAAATCACTAGTATACATTTTAAAGGGATTACACATCACATTTTTTAAAAGCATATTTTAAAAAAAACAATTATTTCATTCATTTCAAAAGAATATATATTTTAAATCATTTGTATATTTTTAAAATGTATATACTTTATTTTAATTTTGTTATCTTTTTTGCATTTTACAATAATATTTCACTTGATATATGTAAAATGTATATATACTATTTAGTTATTTAATATAATATATAATAAAAAAAGTTATTTTTGTGTACATTTCAAAATAATATTTTTAAATTCATTTATAAATGCATAAATGCATTATTTATACACTTATAATCTGTATTAATTTCAAAATGATTACACAATTCACATTTTTAAAAAGCATGTACATTTTAAACAACGATTGCATTCATCGCATGTACACATTTTTTTATAATTATTGCATATATATTTTTTATTTGGCAACACTTTATTTTAAGGTGTCCTTGTTACACGTTACATGTACTTACTATTATAATTACTATTAATTATGCATAATTACATGCAAGTAACCCTAAACCAAACCCTAATCCTAACCCTGACCATATAGTAAGTACATGTAGTTAATTAATATTACTCAGTACTTAAATGTATAATTATACTGTAACAAGGAAACCTTAAAATAAAGTGTAACCTTTTATTTTTCAAACATTTTTAAAAATGTATATATATTAATGCTGTCAAATGATTAATCACGATTAAATGAATCCAAAATAAAAGTTTTTGTTTACATTATATATGTGTATGTATTGTGTATATTTATTATGCATATATAAATACACACACATACATACAGTATATATTTTGAAAATATTTACGTTTATACATTTATATTCTTAAATTTTATATTATATATATAAATATATAAACATAAATTTTTTCTTAAATATATACATGCATGTGTTTGTATTTATATATACATAATAAATATACACAGCACACACACACGTTATGTAAACAAAAGCTTTTATTTTGGATGCGATTAATCATTTGACAGCACTAATATTTATATATATTTTTAGAGTAAGTTGCAAATTTTTTAAATGCATATTTTTTTCAATAAATATTGCACAGTTGTGTTAAGATGCTAAAGTCACTGAATTAAAATGCATGTGTGTCACTGGCGTTCACCTTCGGGAGGCTGGGCTTGGTCTTGTAGTTCTTGCTTCTCCTTCAGAAACAGAGAAAGTTAGAGACAGAATGAGAGCGAGTCAGAATCAGAGCTGAATTGTGCGGCTGGTGTTCAGACTCACATCAGGATGCCCTGCGCTCGCTCCAGCAGCTTATTATTCACCGAGTTCACGAAGATGCCCTCGTCCTCGTGAGACGAGACGCGCTCGCTCCTCCTGAGACAGACGGGAGACGGGAGACACATTCACTTACAGCAATAACACTTCAAACATCAGCAGAACATCTGGGAAGTTTGTGAGGGAACTGCACCTAGTAATTAATTAAAGCAGAA
>CM041815.1:28298400-28428400 GCA_023376895.1 Aspiorhynchus laticeps | reverse complement strand
AATAAAATACAAATAAATAAATTAATTTGACTATTTATATTTCCTGTAGTTCTATTGGTAGAGCATGACACGGTCTAAAACAAAAGGTAAAAATTAATATAGATAAATAAATAAATAAATAAATAAACAAACAAACAAACAAATAAATAAATAAATAAATAAATAAAATAAAATACAAATAAATAAATTAATTTGACTATTTATATTTCCTGTAGTTCTATTGGTAGAGTATGGCGCTGTCTAAAAGGAAAGGTAAAAATTAATATAAATAAATAAATAAACAAACAAACAAACAAATCAAACAAATAAATAAATAAATAATTATATTCATATGTAAAGTAAAAAAGTAAAATAAATAAATAAATAAATAAAAATAAAATAATCAAATAAATAAATTAATTTGACTATTTATATTTCCTGTAGTTCTATTGGTAGTGTGTGTTTTCGTGAGTTTGTGTTTTCGTGAGTTTGTGTGTGTGTTTTCGTGAGTTTGTGTTTTTGTGAGTTTGTGTGAGTGCTTGTGAGTTTGTTTGTTTTTGTACGAGTATATGCAAGTTTATCAGAGTTTTTGTAAGTATATGTGATTGTGCGAGTTTTTGTGTGTTTGTGTGTTTTTGTACGAGTATGTGCGAGTTTATCAGTTTTCGTGAGTTTGTGTTTTTGCGAGTTTGTGTGTGTGAGTTTTCGTGAGTTTGTGTGTGTGAGTTTGTGTGTTTTTGTGAGTATATGTGAGTGTGCGAGTGTGTGTATTTGAGTTTGTGTGAGTTATTGAGAGTTTGTGTGCGTGTTTGCGAGTTTTTGTGAGTTTGTGTGTGTTTGTGTGTTTTTGCGAGTTTGTATGAGTGCTTGTGAGTATATGTGAGTTTTAAATTTGTGTGAGTTCTTGTGTGTTTTTGTGTGAGTTTGTGTGTGTGTGTGCGTGTGTGTTTGAAGGTGTGTGTGTGTGTGTGTGTGTGTTTGCACCTTGTCTGAATCCTCCAGGTCTTTGTTGTAGAGCAGTGCATGGTTTGTGCGGAAGACGATCCAGTCGAACAGAGCGCCGTACAGAGATTTTGCCATCGAGTCCCTCACCGTCCCGGCCTGCGCAAACACACACCTGTCAATCACCGCCATCACACACGTGTGTGTGTGTGTGTGTGTGTGTGTGTCTCAAATGCTCATCACACAAACACACACTCACTCACTCACTCACTCACTCACTCACAGCCAGTCAATGTGACTAAATCAGGAAATACATGAACAACACAAACTAGATTTTTACATTTTGTGATGAGAATATGAGTGATGTTTGCATGAAGTCACCAGCATCTACAAGCGTGAACAACAGAAGAACAGACCCAACGTTCAATGAGAAATCACATCAAATAAAAGCAATACAAGCAGTGGACGTGTTTGCTGCTTCACAGACTGAAAGCGCTGTGTGAAACTCAGATATCAGAGTGAGATTATATAGGGGAAACTGTGGTCTCACACACAGAAACGTCCCTGAAATTCCACTAACAAGTCACTTCCTGTGTCACACAAACCTGTAGCACGCCTTCACAGGAGTAATTAAAAACACTGTGTGTGTGTATGTGTGATGAATGTGTGTGATGTGTGTGAGAAAAATGTGTGTAGTGTGTGTGTGTGTAATGTAAAAAAATTATGTGTGTATTTGTGTGTGTGTGTGTGTATGTGTGTGTATGTGTGTTATAAGAGGTAAAATTAGTGTGTGTGTGTGTGTGTGTGTGTGTGTAGTGTAGTGCGCGTGTGCGTATATACTGGAAGAAAAATGGATATAGAAACAATTTTCACTCAGAAGCTGCTAGCAAATTCCATAAAAAAAGAAATGGCAAGTAACATTTAATTACATATCAGGGCCAGATTTACTAAACAGGGCATATTAACATTAGAACGCAATTCCATAAAAGCTGTAATGGGAGGGGAAAATTCTGCGGGTTATTTACTAACAATACACGCAGAACACAGACGCAGCCAGATCATTTCCATAATGACCAGCTCAATCTACCAATCTACCAATTTGCTGCACAAATTACCACCTGCTTAAGACATGCTTTTTGGGGGTGTTAAATAATGGTGCAAATGCCAGTAATTTGATGAGCGCAAACATTAGTAAATCACGTTGTGTGATTCATTTTAATACTCTCCTCCCATACATTTTGCGTCTGAAAGGGAAACTCCTACAAATGCATATTCAATAAGGTCAGGCACAAAAATAACTGTCCACGCCTAATTCTTCACTAAATCCTGACAGTAGCCTACTATTTTAACACCAAAAGATGGTTTGCGCTTGTGCAAACCATACAAGCATATTTTATTTTATTACAGATTTATACAGGATTTTAAATGTTTATATAATCGGTCTATATAATATATATAGCCACAATTAACACACTACATGTAAACCTAAAAAAATAAATTAAAAAAAATCGTATTTACATCTTAAAGGTTTTATGATTACAAGTGTTATGTATTCCAGAATAATCCTCAACAATCTTATGTATGTTTTAGGTTTTAATGTGGTTTGAGACTCTCTCTGTCTGTCTTTCTCTCTCTGTCTGTCTGTCTGTCTGTCTGTCTCTCTCTCTCTCTCTCTCTCTCTGTGTCTCTCTCTCTATGTCTCTCTCTCTCTGTGTCTCTCTCTCTATCTCAAATTCAAATTCAAATTCAAATGAGCTTTATTGGCATGACTTGCACAGTATTGCCAAAGCATTGTCCATTACATGAATAAGGAACAAACAATTATATAATACATAGAACAAGAATAGATCTGTAAAATAATTAAATATGTACATGTATACTTTTTCTTTCTTTTTTTTCTTTTTTTTCACAAACAAGAAACATATTTAAGACATTAAAATAAGACAATACAAAATAAATAAATAAATAAATAAAAATAAAAATTATAATAAAATAAATAAATAAAATAAAACCTTTGTACAACATGTAAGAAATGATCTTGCTTCAGTTTTGTCCACTGGCTGATAGTCTTAGTTTGTGGCAGGCTGATACATATCTTGTGATCATTTGGGAATATTCTCCTAAAATGTGACTTAATTTTTCTGCATTTGGTAATGCCATAAAATGTGGTTTAATTTGTAGGAATTTGGGGAAATATGCAGCTCTAATGTTGTGATAGTAATCACAGTGCAGTAAGAAATGTTCCTCTGTTTCCAGCTCTTTCTGCGAGCACAGTGAACACAGTCTCTGTTCTCGTGGTCTGTGTCGTCCTCTCTTTGTGATCTTTTATACAGCTCAGGTATTCTGCTGGTTTGTAGTCTCTTTTCAGGTGTAAATACAGTTCCATCTTCTTTTGTATTTTAGTGGCATCTTTCCAATAGGTGATGTAGTTGTGTTTCTGTAGCTGTGTGATGTGGTTGGGTCTGATTGTGCTGTGCTGGTTTGGGTGTAGTGTGAGTACCAGCTCTTCTGCAGGTTCTGCTCCTGACACTGCAGGGCTTCAGCCTGGTACGAGCTCGGATCACTGCATTTCAGGTGCTGGTGGAATTTCACAGCTCTTTTTTGAATATTAATTAATAGTGGGTATTGTCCTAATTCAGCTCTGCACGAGTTGTTTGGGGTCGCTCTGTTAACTTCTAAGATGTTTTTACAAATTTGGGTGTGCATAATTTCAATTTCTTCTTTTTCCCATTTAGAGAAATCTTGGGTTTTTAGAGGTCCCCATATCTCACTGCCATATAGTGCAATTGGTTCGATTATTGCTTTTAGGATTTTTAGCCAGGTTTGAATTGGAATTTCGTACTGAATTGTATTTTTGATCATGTAGAAGACTCAGTGCCTTTGCTTTCAGTGCATTCACAGCCAGATTGAAGTTTCCCGTTGAGCTGATGTTTAGTCCCAGATAGGTGTATTCATGGGTGTGTTGGAGGGCCTGGTTTCCTGCTCTGAAAGTGTATTTATTTTCCTTACACCTGGGTCTCTTTTGAAAAATCATTATTTTTGTTTTTGTTAGATTCATGTCAGAGCCCATGTTTGACTTAAAGTCTCTATGATGTCTAGGAGCTGTTGTAGTCCCTCTTTTGTTTTTGACAGAATGACTAGATCATCTGCAAAGAGAAGACATTTGATTTCTGATTCAGTTAGGGTTGGGCCGGGGGCAGTCGAATTGTTTAATTCTTTGGCTAATTCACTTATATAAATGTTCAACAGAGTGGGGCTCAATGGGCAACCTTGTCTAACTCCTCGTCGTTGAGAGAAAAATTCTGTTCGTTTGTTCCCTATTTTTACAGCACATGTATTGTTTTTATACATGGTGCTGATTAAATCAAAAGTTTTCCCTCCAATCCCGTTTTCCAGTAGTTTTAGAAAGAGTCCTTCATGCCAGATTGAATCAAAAGCTTTTTCAAAGTCAATAAAGCAAGCAAAGATTTTGGTTTTGTTTTGGTGTACGTGCTTATCAATGATAGTGTGGAGGGTATAAATGTGGTCAGATGTTGTGTGTTTGGGCAGGAATCAAATTTGACTTTTCTCCAAGATTTTGTGGGTTTTGAGAAAGTTTTGTAATCGTATGTTAATAATCGAACAGAATATTTTCCCCAGGTTGCTATTGACACATATGCCTCTGTAATTGTTTGTCTCAAACTTGTCTCCTTGTTTAAAGATGGGTGTAATTAGGCCTTGATTCCAGGTGTCTGGGAAATATCCTACACTCAAAACAATATTGAACAATTTGGTTATTGCAGTTTTGAATTTGTCATTTGTGTATTTGATCATTTCATTTAATATTCCATCAATGCCACATGCCTTGTTGGGTTTCAGTGCATGTAGTCTGTCTGTTAGCTCATTTACTGAGATCGGGAAATCCAGGGGATTCTGATTGTCTTTAATTTTTTCTTTCAGGATTTCTAATTTGGTTTTTATTTCATTTCGAGCAGGATTTGTTTCAATTGTTTTGTACAGATTTTCAAAGTGTGTCCTCCATGTGTTTTCATTTTGAATGGCCAATTCTTCCTTCTGTGGTCTATAGAGAGTGTTCCAATTTTTCCAAAAGTTATTGGTATTTATTGATTCCTCCATTGTTTGAAATAATTGTTCTGTATGCTCTTCCTTTTTTGCTTTTAGAGTTTGTTTGTACACTTTAAGAGCTTCATGATATTGAAGGCGGAGTTCTTGGTTGTCAGGATCTCTGTGTTTTTTATTTGAAAGATTTCGTACTGTCGTTCTAATTCTTTTACACTCATCGTCAAACCACTTTTCATTGGTGTTTTTTGGTTTTCTTTTTGATGATTTCTTCAAATTGCACATGGATGCTGATTGGTGGAATATATCTGTAATGTCCTTTAGTGCCAGATTTATGCCTACTTTATTTTGTGGATATGTGTTAATTATAAATTTGTCCAATAATAATTTGATAGTTTGACTTTCTATTGCACTTTGATAGTTTTCTTTGCTGTTTTTTGTCCATTTGTAGGATTTATGTAGCCTTAGTAAATGAGAGGGCTGTCTGCATATTTCATTGTTTTGAGTTGGTTTTAGATAGAGTAATATTACAGTGGTCTGACAGAGGTGTTTGAGGACTGACTGTGAATGCTCTGAGATGCACTTGATCAATGTCTGTGATGAAATAATCTACAGTACTGTTACCAAGAAAAGAATTAAAGGTATAACAACCATGTCTCTCTCTCTATCTCTCTCTATGTCTCTGTGTGTGTGTCTCTCTCTCTCTCTCTCTCTGTCTGTGTCTCTCTCTCTATCTCTCTCTCTCTCTCTCTCTCTCTCTCTCTGTCTCTGTGTGTCTCTCTCTCTATCTCTCTCTCTCTCTCAGCTGATTTAAAGTTCGAGCAGCACACAGATCTCCTTCAGCGTGTGTAAAGCCCATAAAGCTGCAGCCGCTGCCAGGAACGTCACTTACTGAACCTGTACGAGCTAAAACATATAAAACACTCCCCACTTAACACCCATCAAACTGCTCTGACGTCCAGCCGCGTGAGAAAGCAGACGCACGTCGCCGGGCCTGATGGGAAGAGTGAAGCTGATTGGCTGCTGAGAGACTCAAGGACATTCAGGCCAAACGTTGATGGATTTAAACGCTGACTATATTCATAATAAACACAAGCTCATGTTCAGTTCTGCAGAAGACGCTCCTGCATTATTGATTCAGCTTTTATTTTTAGCTAAATTCTGGAGGAGGGAAGAAACATTATATAAAACACCCCCCGCGTGATTCATTATTCACAACACTTTAACATTTAAAGGTTGAGAGTCGTTCTGATCACGTACTCAGAAACGGTGGAGGAGAAAAGTGTCATTCATCATTAAGATCATGGAAAAACCTGCATGTGTGCGCACGCACGCACGCACGTGCGTAATATTAATAATAATTAACAACATAAATAAAATAAGTAAACAACTTAATTAACACAAACAAACAAATACATTTTAAACTCTTTTCAGTTGTATAATATTCTGAAATGTTTTGTGTATTTTTTTCTTCATTTTTTTTATGTTTCCTAAATCTGTTTTGGTAGAGCTAAAAAAAACAAGTAAATAATCTGTCTATATATATTTCCTGTAGTTCTATTGGTAGAGCATGGCGCGGTCTAAAACAAAAGGTAAAAATGAATATAAATAAATAATAAATAAATAAATAAAATAAAATACAAATAAATAAATACATTTGTCTATTTATATTTCCCGTAGTTCTATTGGTAGAGCATGGTGCTGTCTAAAATGAAAGATAAAAATTTATATAAATAAATTAATAAAATAAATAAATAAATAAATAAAATACAAATAAATAAATAAATAAATAAATTTGTCTATTTATATTTCCTGTAGTTCTATTGGTAGAGCATGGCGCTGTCTAAAATGAAAGATAAAAATTAATATAAATTAATTAATTAATAAAATAAATAAATAAATAAAATACAAATAAATAAGTAAATCTGTTTATTTATATTTCTTGTAGTTCTATTGGTAGAGCATGGCGTTATCTAAAACGAAAGGTAAAAATGAATATAAATTAATTAATTAATTAATCAATCAATTAGATAAAATAAATAAATAAAATACAAATAAATAAATAAATTTGTCTATTTATATTTCCCGTAGTTCTATTGGTAGAGCATGGCATTATCTAAAACGAAAGGTAAAAATGAATATAAATAAATTAATTAATTCAAATAAATAAACAAATCTGTGTATGTTAAACTGTTCTCAGATCTACAGGATAATGTTCTGAGATGTTATTTGATGTTTCCTGTAGCTCTATTGATAGATCGTGATGCTAGCAACATCAAGGTCACGCTTCGATTCTCAAAACACGTACTGATCAAATGCACTTTAATGATTTACACACAAGAGTATGTGTACAAGTACAAGGTCTGAAGAAGACCTCAGCTGGGTCTGGACGGGGTCAGCCAAAAACAAAACCAGTGGAAAATGAGATTGTGGTGTGGGATAGTGTGAGATAAAGATGCAAATGAAGGAGTACTCAAGAATAAACAGCTCACAGGAAAAAACCTTAAAAACCTGACACTTCAGACCACAAACCTTACAAAAACTGCCATGACTTCAAACAAACGTCAAGATCTCACACATCAGCTTCATGAAAGATCTGGCAGAAGCTCTGAAGGAGTGTTTGAGGTCCGTAATGTAATAACCGTCTCACCTCGGCCAGTTTGTACGGCACAATCAACCTCTCGCCCACCGTCACCGTCTTTCGTGTGGTCAGAGCCTCGAAAAGCATCTCCTCCTTGACCTGCACAAACCATGAGAAATACACACATTTAGCATTAAACCACCTCATATAGGACGTTTCTGTGGAGTTGTGCAGCTTCAGTGACTCTGTAAAACCAATCTGTGTTTGGACAGAATGTGATTTTCAACAAGCACACTTTCCACTGGGAAATATCAAGACAAACCCACCGACAGACACCAAGATACGTAAGTCTGCCTTAGTGTGCAAGTGTTAGCTCATAAAAGCCTCGGATGCATAGAAATATCCATTTATATCACATAAACTCCTGTGTTTTACTGCTGTTTGTGTGGTGGATTAACATTCAAAACACCAAAAGTTATCAGAAAGGACTAAAACATTGTAAAAAGAAAACACAAACGAGGAAACTAAAGCTCATAAAGCAGAAAACCCTTCAGTCTTCAGGCCAAAGACTCGCTGCAGTCAGAGAAAATCAAAGCTTTCACAGTGTGTGATTAAACTGTAAGAGCTGGACGACAGATGAAGCTCATCAACAGTGCTGTCACTGTCAAATTAATACAATTAAAAATAAATATTAGATGGAAAACTTATAAAAAAAAATGTAAAAGAAAAATAGAAATTGATACACTGATAAAGTACAATAAAAATTTAAAAACTATAGAAATGTTCAATGACAAATGACAAAACATGACAAAAACACAACAAAATTACAAAACTATCATAAAATTAAATGAAAATTGAAAATACAAAAATAGAAAATGACGAAGTGATACAGCTGATAAAGCGGTAAAATAAATAAAAAAAAATATAAAAACTATAAAAAAAAACTACAAAAAATAACAAAATTAATAAAACTTGAACAAACTAAAATTAAAATTTGAAAATACAAAAATATACATTTATGAAGTGATACGAATGATAAAGTTGTAAAATAAAACGTAATAAAAACTATATACAACTACTTAAAAAAAGCTAAATCTACTAAAAGTGACAAACACAAAAAAATAAATTTTATTAAAATGAAAAAGCACATAAAATTACTAAAAACATGCTAAAATGAAAACTGAAAATAAAAAAGCTACTTCAAAATATTAATAAATTCTATAATAATATTATTTTTTTAAAAATAGTATTAGTTGAGCTAAACCAGATGCTTTATTGAAGCAGGAGGAAACTATTTGTGTGTCATAATGTCACACATTTCCATCATCAAATAATTATTCAGTCTTTAATGAAAGTGATATGCCAGTGAAACAATGAGATTTCAGAGTGGGCGGAGCTACAGCGCAACAAAAATCAAAACCAAATGAACAAATAAATAAAAAAGCAAAATAAAATGAATTGAAATGAAACAAAAATTAATGTTAATAAGAAAAAAAAGAAAGAATTTTTTAATTAAAATTAAAATAAAAAATAAAATATAAAATAAATAAAAACAATAAAATGAATTAAATTAAATTATAAAATATAAAAAAAATAAAAAAATAAACAAATTAAATTAACTCAAAATATAAAATAAAATATAAAAAATAAATAAAAAACAATAAAATATAAATAAATTAAATTAACTCAAAATATAAAATAAAAATAAAAAATAAATTAAAAAACAATAAAATTAATAAATTAAATTAAATTAACTCAAAATATAAAATAAAATATAAAAAAATAAATTAAAAAACAATAAAATTGAAATAAATTAACTCAATATAAAATAAAAATAAAAATAAATTAAAAAACAATAAAATATAAATAAATTAAATTAACTCAAAATATAAAATAAAATATAAAAAATAAATTAAAAAAAATAAAAAAATAAAATGAATTAAATGTAGCTCGATTCATCACTACATGTAAGTAGCAGTAGTCAGGTGGGTTGTAAATGTGGACTTGCACAGGTTTTGTGGTTTGCGCTCTGTATCGTCTCACCTCCAGCAGCTCAGAGACGATAGGAAGCACCTCTGGGTTGCAGATATCGATGGAGTCGTCTCTGTACGTCTTCTTCTTGTAACGGATATTTCCCAGGAGAAGAATCGCAGACAGTAAAGAAAAGATTCTGCGGAGAACAAAACAGGAGTCAAATCTCACAATAAAGAAAACATACTGAGAACATGTCATCAAAAAAATACAAATCATCACAACCCCACCCTCTAATGCCACGTCAGCCAATCAGACGTCAGAACCCCTGAACACATGAAGTGATTGACAGCAGAGAGTGTGTCCTGTGCAGTGTTGGGCGAGTTACTCAAATAATGTAATATATTACTCATTACTAGTTACTCCTTTCAAACGTAATATTGTTACTTTACTTATTACTTTCTGGCAACGGTAATTAGTTACACTACTAGTTACATTACTGTTTCTTCACGCCCCACAGAAGTTGTAACTGTGCATCTTCCACATGAATGTTACTAATAACATATTTCTGCCTCATCATTTGACCAAAATCCACATCGGGATTATAAACACTCAATAGTGATTAACAGTGACATTCAAGCAGAAGTGTTGCATTAATCTCATTAATTGTCATGTGTAGCTTGAAGCTAATTGTACTTTCTCCATTACCCATATATGATTATATTTCATTATGTATTTTATCAAATCACATAAGTTTGTAAGAAACTGTTTAATTTTCCAAAAAGATTTTTAATTATAGTAATATAATGTAGCACATGCTGATCAGAGGGATGTAACGCCAGAGTAAAGTAAAGCCACAACTTACACAACAGTGTTCAGATCATGTGCGAGTCGTGAAAATTATGAAAATAAAATCAAAAAATTATTTGATTGTTGGATTTTAAATCAGCGGGTTGAGGCATCAAAAGTAACTAAGCTGTTTTATGGATGGTAACTGTAATATTATTACTGAACTCTTATTAGTAATTAGTTACACTACTAGTTACTGCAAAAAGTAATATTATTACAGTAACTAAGTTACAGTAACTAGTTACTGCCCAACACTGGTCCTGTGTCTTCTCAGAGCAGTTTAAGTGAGTTCTGTCAGGTTGTCAGGCTGTAACGCACTGTTTTCTGGTGGTCGGCAGGAATCCCACCATCTCCATGGCCAGCTGGAGTCGCTCAAAGTCATGCTTCAGATCTTCACCTTCCACCGTGAAACAGTCCTGAGCCAAACACAACCAACTGAGTGTTAATGAAGACACAAAACACCCTCAAACCGCTCATATTTAACCTTTACTTGGTGTTCAACAGAAGAAACTCATACAGAATGACACGAGTGTGAGTAGAAAAAACATGTACGTTAATAAAATAAAATATTTATAAAAGTACATTAAAATGGTCAAAATTCATCAAGAGTATTGTTTATTTGATTATTTTATAAATTTATTTATTTTATAATATTGTTTATGATTATTAATAAAATGATAATTATCATTAAATAATTATATTAATATATCACAGGTCTGAAACGGAATAAGGGCGAGTACATGACAGGATTTGTTTTAGCATGAACTATTCAGTATTAAGTAATTAAGTAACAGGGTTATTAGAGTTAACTAAAACCATAAAAAAAAAATATTATTGCTACTTGAAATTAAATAAAAGATAAAAATATATATTTTTTAAATATATATAATTTTTTATTAATTATTATAAATTATTAACATTGTTTATGATTATTATTACAATGATAATTCTTATTGAATAATTATATTATATTAAAACATATATATAAAAAATACTTACCAAGGCAATTTTCATTTAGTTTAACTTTAATTGAAATACAACTATATATAAAAACAAAATAATTATTTAAAAAAACTAAAAAAAATTTTTTTACACATTTAAAAAAAATATTACTAAACATGATAAAAAAACACTAAACATTAAAGAAAATTATACATTTAAAATAAAAATTCTAAATATTAATAGCACTAATAGTATCTCAGTAATACTGGTATCTGAGCAGTTTAATATAATGTAGGTGCATAAGCATAAGGCTGTGCAGTAAATGAAACGTGACTCATTGAAACACAAACACAAAGCCACAGCTCTTTGAGGACGGTCAGAAACAGAAGTGTGCAGAGGAAGTGAGGCGCTGAGAGACACACCACTTCCTGTCGACCCTAAACACAGCTGATTTCAGTGTTTGGATCACGGTCACGTCTGTTCATCTCAAATAAAACGAGTGATTCCTGATCAGTTTACAATGTTACAATGTTTCAGAATCGACCTGTGAATATTTCTCAGACGGCTCCGAGAACAAAACGTCTCTGGATGCCACGGATGATTTATAAAACTATTAAAACAAGCAAAACTGTGCTGAGAGACAGCAAACAAATCACTAAGGTTCATCTGGATTCTGAAGGCAAAAAAAAAAAAAAAACAATTAAAAATAATTTTAAATATTGAAATATTACAAATAAAAAAAAGGTTAAAAAATATTAAAATAAATAAAATAAAATGAATGAAATTAAAAATAATATAATATAAATTAATTCAAAAATCTAAATGAAATATAATATCTAAAATCAAATAAAATAAAAAATTAATTTAAAAAATGAAACAAAATGAAACAAATTCTAACCAAAATAAAAGTAAATGAAATACAACAAAATAAAACAAAACAAAAACTATGAAAATAAAACTAAATTAAAAGATAAAACAAAACAAAAAACAAAACAGAAAAGAAAAAGTAAAGAAAAGAAATTAAACGCAAAGGTTTCTGTTCAAATCCAGGTCTGTGCAGACACGCATAAATTCAAACCAGTGTTAATTTCGTTGACGAATAATTTTCGTCATAATTGTCGTCAACGACATTTTTTTCACCGACGACAACGAGACGATGACGAACGAAAACTCTTTTTGAATGACAAAAACTATGACGAAAATCTATTGACATATTCGTCAACGAATAAAAACGAGACGAAACTGTTAGGGAGGGACGATTTGGAAAGAGATTCATTCAGAACATAGTTCTGCAGTGTGTAGTTAGGAGGTTAGATGCATACATATGAACCGGCAGGACATAAGCTATTATACACTTGCAGCACGTCTCATAAAACGTTCAAAAATATCAATATGTGGAAGAAAGAGAAGAGCAGACATATGGATAAATCTGACGACGCAAGAGAGAACTCGATTCGGTCCGGTTTTCTGAGCACAGACACTGAAGCATACACACACAGAAGAAACTCTCTTGCGTCGCGTGAGCGGAGAATTACACATGAAATGATGCCGTGTTGACGAGCATTCACATAAACACAGTCGATGATGTCTTAAGTGAACGTAAACAGTAGGGAGAACGTGCATCAGTACATTGCATCCATTGCAGCTGTGCGTTCGGTTTTAAAGGGATAGCAGTCTAATTAAGTTGCTATTGTCTCTGTCATTGATGTTAATCAAGCAACAGAAGAAAGACAGAAAATCACTCATTGCTCTTGACTGAAAAACTTTAGTAGCCCTAAAGGTTCATTTCAATTTATTTATAGAAATAAATATTTCTGCTTGAAAGAATGAAGAATATGGTAAACAAGTTGATATAAATAATGGATAATTATCCTATATAACCATTGGTATTTCATTAAAAAGAAGACCTTGTTCTTGTTCTTTATGAGAAGTGGTTTTATTTAATTTTAACATAAAGGCATGTTGTGTGTCACTGCAGTTAAATTGATGTCTATCATGATAATACCTTAATATCAAACCTATATGAGTTTGGAAATTTTAGAGAAATGCTTAATAAATGCACTGTAACTAAACCCATTAGATTTTAGCCGACTAAATTTACTGTAGATTTAGTCGACTAAAATGTTATGATATTTAGTCGACTAAAACTAGACTAAAACTAAAAACAATTCAAATGACTAAAATATGACTAAAACTAAATGGTATTTTAGTCAAAAGACTATGACTAAAACTAAATCAAAATTTGCTGTCAAAATTAACACTGATTCAAACAGATAAATATACGAAACACGTTAAAGGAAAATAAATACATAAATCCTAAATTTGAGCTACGAGAGCTTACAGTGGAGTAAATGAACAGAAGTGCGGATGATTTTTATGACTGATTGACTGAAGCAGAAGCAGCAGCGTCTCCTCTCACACACTAGTTCTGCTTCTGTGAGTGACTCCACACTTTCAGAGTAATACTTTAAAGTCTTTCATTAATAATCAACATTTCTCTCGCTTCATCACCTGGGATGGATTTGTGTTGCAGTGTATTATGGGATTGTGTTCTCCGTGAAATATAGATGCAGTACTAATGATTAAGTCTTATTTTTTTAGTATTTTCGATATATTACAGTTTTTGTTAATATTTTGAATCGGATTTAATTCAGTATTTTTGGGGGGGTTTTGTACTTAAACATTTTTTTAGTAAGTTAAACTAAATGACAATGAGAAATGTTGCCTTGGAAATGAGCTGAAGTAAAATATGTTAATGTTTTTATTTTATTGTATTCTATTTATTTATATATTTTTTTATTTCTTCAATTTTGAACTTTTTATTTTTATTTTCCTTTTTTTCCTGATAATGCAGTATGTCATTGACATACCATTATAGTTGTTGTCAATTTTTGAATGGAATTTTTTCTGTTTTCACTTTAAAATTTAGTTTATTGTGTTTGTCATTTTCATGTCTATACAGTATTTATTAATATTTATTTTAGTAATATTGAAGTTTTAGTAATAATATTTAGTTTCAGTAACTATTTTAGTTTTAGTTATTTTAGTAATTTAACTTAAATGAAACAAGAAATGTTGCTTTTGCAACAAGTTGAAATAATTGTTTTTACTTTAAGTTAACATTTAATTTAATTCAAGTAAAGAAAAAGTTTAAGTGATTTTAATACTATAACATTATAATAATAATAACTATTATTGTTATTGTTATTATTGTTAATATTATTATTATTATTGCTATGAACTATAATAACCCTGTTTTGGGTCAAAAGAGCACCAGGACCACATGTGAAGTCTTGAAATGCTGTCTAGGTAGGCAGCGCACTGGGTTCTGGAGCGGAGCGGATGATTTGAGTGACTGAGTCGTGTGTCTAACATCCACGAGTGAATCAAGACGTCTCAAATAGAGTCAAACCCTGCGTCTCCCATCAAGCGCTTGATTAAATGCTGCTAATTAGATTTGATCGTTTACTCAGAACAGCAGCGGCCGGAGACACACAACAGCAGAAGAGACGGGAAGAAAGCAAACGGGAGAAGCTCTACGTGAGCACACACACACACAGACACACACACAGACACACAGAGACACCACACACACACACAGACACACACAGACACACACAGACACACAGACACAGAAAGACACAGAACAGCAACAGAAGCACTACAGCACACACTCACACACACACAGACACACACAACGACACACAGCACACACACACACACAACACACAGCACACACACACAGAGACACTCACACACACACACGACAGCAGAAGAGACGGGAAGAAAGCAAACGGGAGAAGCTCTACGTGAGCGACACACACAACACACACAGACACACAGACACAGACACTCAGACACACAGACACAACACAGACACAGCACACAGACACACAGAGACACTCACCACACACACGACAGCAGAAGAGACGGGAAGAAAGCAAACGGGAGAAGCTCTACGTGAGCGCACACACACACACACAGACACACAGACACACAGACACAGACACAGACACAACACACACAGACACAGACACAGACACACAGAGACACTCACACACACACGACAGCAGAAGAGACGGGAAGAAAGCAAATGGGAGAAGCTCTACGTGACACACACACACACACAACACACAGACACAGACACACACACAGACACACACACACACTCACACACAGAGACACTCACACACACACACGACAGCAGAAGAGACGGGAAGAAAGCAAACGGGAGAAGCTCTACGTGAGCACACACACACACACAGACACACAGACACAGACACAGTCACACTCACACACATACACACACAGAGACACTCACACACACTCACACACACACACAACAGCAGAAGAGACGTGAAGAAAGCAAACGGGAGAAGCTCTACGTGAACACACACACACACACACACAGACACAGACACTCTCTCACACACACAACACACACACACAGACACAGACACAGACACAGACACAGACACTCTCTCACACACACACACACACACACACACACACACACAGATACTGACCAGCTCGGTCTCACAGTAATTTCCCCAGTGCTGTCTGTGGACTTTCTTTGTTATCTGGAAGGCAGACAGACGGTTAAGAGCTGCAGACATGCTCATCTGTGTCTCTCACACACACACACACACACACACACACACACACACACACACACACAGTCAGTGACACACACAGGGCTGTAAACACTCATTCTCACAGAGATGACATTACATTACCATTCTTTACTACAGTGAATCTGATCAGGATTCATTCAGTTCAGTGCAATTAGATTGAATATCTAATGAAGTGTCATTTATTGTAAAGAAAGATGCACAAACACAAGCAACTAATAAATAAATAATAGTTTGTTAGGTGATTAAATGCTAAAACAGATCTAAAATGATCACAAACAGTATTGTGAGATTTTGTGTTTGCAAACAAAGGAATTTAAATGAAAGTAATTCACTCAACAGTCCTGTTTTTGAATTTGAGCATAAATAATAATAATAATAATAAATTCTTAAAGTGTAAAATAAGTAAAATATTTCATGAATATTATTTTCCCATCATTAAATTCTATTATTTTTTTCCATAAACCTGTCAAGTCTTTCTTAATATATTGAAATAATAATAATAAAAAGTGTGTGTGTGTTTGTGTGAGTGAGATCAGCCGCACGCGACCAGCAGTCTGTTCACTCTGATCTCGCCTCCACCGATGCTGACGACTGTCACCATGGCAACAGCGGCACCCAGCAACAGCCTCAGCATCATCCAGCTCTTTGTGTTGCCAGGGGTTACAGGGCATGTTTTTCAGAAAATGAGCTGAGAGGATGTTTTTCTGCATGTTGTGCTTTTCATTAGAAACTAACAAAGACAGGCTGTAAATACAGTGTCATATCTGAGGTCTGGTCTGAGCAGCTGTACCTGGTTCAGGTAATGATACTCCTCTGGTTTGAGGAGATGAAACGCTTTTCTTTCTTCTTCACTCGCTCCGGCCAGCAGGTAGTAAAACACATGATAGTTCCTGTGAGAGAGAATAACATACAGTATGAATGATATTAACACTGACCAGTGGTTTAAATAACAAACTCATCATTTTAGGTATAAATACATAATATCATGTGACGTACCTCTCATTGTGCTCCTGATAAACCAGTCGGGATTTTTCCAGAAGATACTTCTCCACATAAGCTCTGAAATCAATAATCAATGAAAGATCAAAATCATAAAGATTCTGTTCAAATTTCCTCCAGAAGTAAATATATTCACACAAAAACTCAAAACTGAATAGAGACATATTAGAGAATATTATTATTAAACGAAAAACATCAACAAATATTTTTAAATATATTAAGTATGTATATGTTGTAATAATATTGTACTGTAAAATAAAAAAATGGAGTATTAACAAAATATTATTTATGCCTTAATTTCAACAAAAACAATATTTATGCCTTAATTTCCACATTTACAAATAATAATAATCACAATATGATTATTATTATGAAATAAAAACATGAAACAAAATACATTCAAATATATTAATGTTGTAATAATACTATGGCACAGTAAAATAGAAATTAAGTATTTAATAAAGAATAAATAATAAAAATAATAATAATAATTACATTAGAACAGTAAAATTACAATACTAGTATTTATGTTTTAATTTCTACATTTTTGGAAATGACACCATTGAGCTTTTTCATGTTACATATATACACACACACACACACACATATACATATACATACATCTACACATATACATATATAGACCAAATTTTCAAAAGGAAGGCATCATCTTATAAGATGATAATATTCAGTATTAAATTCATTCACTCCTAAAAAGTATCAAAAGTAGTTTAATCTATTTAACATTGAGTATATAATTGACATTAGTGACTATAAAGCAGTCATTAGGATGCTGCGTTCACAGGTAGTGCCCTATGTAGACAGTTGACTAAGCAGAAAAGCACATCTCACCCTCTCACAGTCCCGCTCTCCTGATAGTTGACTTGAATAAACTTGCCGAAGCGGCTGGAATTATTGTTATGGGCTGTTTTGGCATTTCCAAACGCCTGAGGAGGAAAAACAAAGAGAAACAAACACATTAATGGACAAAAACTATAGTGTAGAAAAAAACATGTACTGTAAATATTGTTCATGCTCATCTGGAGGCGTGTAGAGACCATGCACAGATGGTTTATGTCTCATAACTTCAGAGCAGAACGTGATGAAGGACTAACAGACAGTTTTAGTCACATCTCTGAGTCTTAACCCTCTGCTGTTGTTCATTTGGAGTCACTCGTGTTGTTCCTGGTTAAAACTGACCAGAGCCCAAAATCATGTAATAATTTTATTTTTGTGAAATGAATATAGGGTATATATTGGGTATATATACACCATACTTCCCCAGTTGATTGATTACATTAAGAAATGCACATTTGTTTCTGAAATGTTGTTTAAATACATAAATGAGGCATAATCTATTTAAATATGCAGTAATTCGCACACATTTCCAGAACATATATCTGAACGTTGGGTAAAGCAAGGCTCAAAATATTTATTTGATTTTGTTGAGATATTAGAGTTAAAGGTTTTTACAGAGGGAAATATGGATTTCTCTTTTTACTACCTCGAAAATTAGAAAAAACGGTCAACAGACAGAACAAAAATACATTTTTAACAAACAAGATGTTGTATAAAATCAGGTGAATATTATATGAATAAACCCCTCTATAAAAACCTTCAGAATATAGACAAGAATAAAACTTGTGAGTGCTGCTGAAGTGAAGAAACAAACTCATTTTGAGAAAACAGTCTTTAAAAATATATGTATTGTAATTGAAATCAACAGATGCAAATAGATAAAGTTCAATAAAATAAAAAGCACTCAAATGATATGAACAAGCCCCTCTATAAAATCTTTCAGAATATAGATGTATGTAAGTGCTGCTGAAGTTGAGAAAAAACTCATTTAGATAAAAAGGCCATTAAAGATTAAGTGCAATAATAAAAGTGAGTGAATGATATATGAATAACCCCCTCAGTAAAAGACTTCAGAATACAGATAGGAATAAAACATGTTTTGGTGAGTGTAAGTGCTGCTGAAGTGGAGAAACAAACTCATTTTGAGAAAACGGTCTGTAAAGATATGCACTCAAATTGAAATCTATAGACGCAAATATATTAAGTGCAATACAAGAAACATTTCAAAGTATATTTTGGATATTTTCTCTACACTAGTCTGAAAAAACACTTTATAAAAGCCCCAAATCTCAAAATTAACCAGTTTAATCCCAAATTCTTCCCAGACATGAAAATATCCAAATGATGTGTCATTAGTAACCCTTTGAAATTATCAATAATTATTTTTTGATTTTTTTTGGGGGAAAAGTGTGTGAAAAATTGTGTTTTATGGTCGGTGGGATAATGTGTGTACTGAATTAACATATTTCTGCAGTCATAAAAATAGTTATATATCTCAGCCCAGATATTTTAAACTGGTTGATCACATTCTAGGGTTACTATTATGCATAAAAAAACCTTATACAACATTAATAGGAACACTGAGATGAAAAAAAAAAACTAAAAAATACAACATCAACGTATTTCAAAATTGTTACTTTTTTGTAACATTTGAATTTTTAATTTAGTGAAATATTTTGTCATTGCAACATTTTAGTGTAATTTTCACTAAAAACTGCAACTGGATTTATATTGTATACCCAAGTTCACTGTTATCCCACCATCAACATGTTTACTCACTCTATGACCACAAAACTGAATATATGATACTTTACTAGCCTTTCGTTTCGGAGCTTTGATGCAGTTATCATCTTCTCAAGATTCTGATCTGGTCATGTGACAATCTGCACTAATCATGTGACGCTGCACATATTTAATTGAGACCCTTTATTTTTTCCATATTTGCAGGAAGTCACTAAAACATCAGTCGGTAAGGTTTTTAGAGCTATATAAATGAAAAAGTTTTTTACGGTCACTATTGTGGGATTAAATGGGTTTTTAACCAGTGCATGAAAAAACAAGGTCTTGCCTTAAAGCTGCAAACACCTGAAAGTCTCAGATACGTTTAGAAGAGTAACTCCTTCTGCAGACTCGTCGAGTCACACCAGTCACACTGACCCGACGAGACCCGTTTCAATGAAAACTTTATGATGTGGAACCACGAGTCCCTGCCGTTCATGCAGAAACAGAGACTCCTTCATCTGCTCCGAGTCTGTGGTGTTTACATGAGGAACCAAGAGAGGTGCTGCATCACCTCAAAAACGGCATTTCATTTAATGACTTCATAACAATAGCTGAACAACAGTTAGAAATAACAAATAAAAGGGTATTTTGTAGTTATGATCTTTATAAACATGTAAACATATTACCAGAAACACTGACTTGACGTAACGATCAAATGAAATGAAATACAAATTTACATTGTACTAAATAAAAGCCTTTTGCACACGTCATTTGGAAGCAAGCTGCTTCCTCTAAATATCATTAAAATATATTTAATTAATAGTTAAAATACATATTTAAATATGTCAAAAATACTGTAAAATATATTTAAATTAAAGAAGTATTTTACAAATAATTAAAGTATACATTATATTAGTTGAACAACAGTTAGAAGTATTTATGATATATTTACATAGGTTTTAATAAAAATCCCACTGGATGAAACTTTCCATTTGGAAGCTGAATTCAAAAACTGCCTTATTTATGGCATCATATGCCCCTTGAAATATTGAAAATATTATTATTTATATGATTAAATCTTATTTAAAAAATAATAAATATCTAAATATATGTAAAATATTAAAAAATATATTTAAATAAAAAATATATATATATATATTTAAAATATACTGTACATTATATTAGCTGAACAACAGTTAGAAGTATAAATAAACATGTATTATAGCAAGTTTGAAAATTATAAACATGCATATTTTAAACATGTGAAATGTAAATTTACAGTTGGAAGCTGAATTTTAAAGCTGATATTGTATATCCCTCAAAATATTAAAAATATCATTAAAATATATTAAAAAAAATATTTAAAAGAATTAAAAATACTTAATTTTTTTTAGCTTAACAACAGTTAGAAGCAAAAATGTATTACTGTATAGTGTATTATGATGTTTAGATAAAAGTAAAAAATATAAACTTCAATATGATCAAATATTATGTTAATATAAACATGCAAACATATTTCTTTAAACATTTACTACATCAAATTAAATGTAACATAACTTTACATTGGACTAAATAAAGACTCGCTGGATGAAAAAAGCTGAAAGCTGCCCCTCAAAATATTTAAAATATAATAAAAAATATTAATACAAATTAAAATATATGTAAAATATTTTAAAACATTTATTTAATTAATATCACGATTTTTACAAATATTTAAATGTACATTATGTAGGTGAACAACAAGAAGAAATAAGAACTAAAATAAGATGATCCGTCCCGTTTGGAAGCTGCCTCTCCAAACACAGCCTGCACCACATGAAGTGAAGGGTCCAATATATGAGAGAGCTGATTAATGACAAGAAACGTGTGAACATGATGAAGTGAACATAAACAGAGCTGAACTCTGCAGAACCGGAGCTCCGCTGGGAGGCGTCAGGAGATCTGGAGGGGTGTTTAGACCACCTGGATTCAGTGCTCGACTGGGACAGCAGCCCGAGGAAAAACACTTTACTGTGTTATTTCTGGACAATGGTACAGCATGGTATACTTTGAAGTACTTTAGAATAACAATTAGATTGCATGATGCATGAAAACGGCTATGCGTCCTGCAGTTTCCTAATTATTTTAAATTAAAAATATTTAAAAAATATGAATACATATTTAAAAGGTATTTAAATAAAAGTTTTGATATGTATTTCAAAAAAAATATTTAAAATATGATTAAAAATATATTACATTTATATATGAGTTTTAAAAATACCACTAAATTATCTAAATGCTTAAAAATATACACAAAATATTTAAACAATTTTTAAAAAATATTTTAAATACAGTTTTAAAATTGCTAAATTATATTATCATTATATTATAATATTTTAAAATATAATTATATAATAAGTATATTAGCTGTTTAATAGTATTTTAATTGTTGAATAATTGTAAACAGACTTGGTCTGACAATAAAGTATCATATCATACATACAAATATATATACATATACACACACATACATATATTTGCATGTATAAAATCAGATGGTGTGTGTCTAATGTGCTGGAATGATTCTCCGTCTCGTCTCTCGTGTGCTTTGACAGTTTATTCCCTCTGCATTTGCTCCATAATAGAGTTTCTCTGCGGTTTCTGTCAAGACAGGCCACACATCTTCAGCAGGGACCCCGGGGCCGTTTCCACACGGTCACTTTCTGTTAACAACACGAGAAGAGCACAGCCTCACACCCTCGCTGCTGGACGGGGAGGATCCTGCTCCCGCTGGTTAAACGAGGACCGGCGGTGACAGCGAGAGGACGGACGCTGACGGGTTAATTACGCTGTCAGAGCTTAAAGCTAAAGGGTCACCGCGTTTGTGTCGAGGCACTTTATTAGCTGCCCTCTGTAACACTATCAAACTAAGACATTCTCTCTCACAAACACACTCAGCAAAGCGTTTCAAGTTCAGTCAAACTAAAACGTTATAAACGCTCATCTTATTATACTTTAAAATTAATTAAATAATAGTTTAGATATATAAACACACACATAAAGCCAAGCATACGCATTGCTAAATGTGTAAATGCATATCATGTTCAGTCCAATTTAAACGCTCCTAATGCTCATCTTACTAGTCTTATATTTTAAAATTAATTAATATTTTATATATACATTTTTTAAAACATTCAAAATATAATTAAAATATAAAACAAATAAAATTTATAAATTATGTAAAAAATATTTTAATAAAAATATTTAAATAATAGTTTAAAATATCTCAATATAATATTTTAATAAAAATATTTAAATAATATTAAATAATATTAAAAATTAAAAAATATTAAATAATAAAATATTATATCTCAGATATATTTTAATAAAAATATTTTAAAATATCTCAGATATAATATTTTACTAAAAATATTTAAATAATATTTAAAATATCTCAGATATAATATTTTAATAAAAATATTTAAATAATATTTTAAAATATCTCAGATATAATATTTTAATAAAAATATTTAAATAATATTTTAAAATATCTAAAATATAATGTGTTAAAAAATAATTTAAATAATATTTTAAAAATAAATATTTAAAAATATTTAAAATAATTGTAAAATATTTACAATTATAGAAACTATCCTTATTACACATTCAAATATTCAAAATGTCCTTCTGTAATCCACAAACTCACACTAACACAGTCTCACAAACACACGCTGAAAGACAAGAGTATCACGTTCTGTTAAACTAAAACCGTCTTTCATATTTCAGCTATGCTATAGAGATGTTTATTCTGTTATTTGTAATAACTCAAACACTTTGTATCCCGAGGCAGTTCAACTAAAGTGAATCACATTAGCTGCCTAATTAAACAATAATAACACAGTACTGAAGTTCCCAGCCCTCGCCTGCGGACACAGTGTCGCTCTAAACCTCCTCACAGATCAGTCAGCTGCAGGAGAGAGAGCCGACCTTTAGAGAGATCCGGGATCAGACGACTGTCACAAAACAGGTCTCAGATCAGCGTAAAACACGTGTACAAAACATAACAGAAAAAAAAACTAATGTGAGCGTCAGTCAAATCAAATGGCAATCATGGACGTTAAACTAACTAACTATAATAAATATCAAACACATATATAAAATATTTAAATCTATTTTAAATAAAAAATAACTGGAATAATACATTCCTCAAATTTTACTTAAATGTATTTAAATAAAATAAAACAAAAATAAAACTAAAAATAATACAAACAAAATAAAAATTAAATTAATTATAATAAAATTAAAATTAAATAAACTATAAGTAAGAAAATTAAACAAAAAGTTACTGTTCACAATTCATTATGGCACAATATTCTAAAGAAAAAAGGAGCCAAATTGAACATAAACACAATGTAAATGTAACGCAAATCCAGTGTTTTAAATGTGTGCTTGCTTTAGTGCTGTAGATTCAGACGTGTTTTTAAATGCACAGCGGTCGTGATGGATGTTACTGCACACTTCAGATATATGGGTCAACACTAGGTGTAATCACACACACACACACACACACACACACCTAATATGCAAATACACACAACAAAGGCTTAGGATTAAAATGCCTTGGGCTAAAACTGACATTAACTGACATCAAGCGTTACAATTACACAAAAGTCAGTCAATTCTGTACACAAAAAAACAAAAAGCATGAACTTTCAATATGAAACTGTATTTATTTTGCAACCAAATTTACTAATGCAATATCAGACTTTCACATACCAATAGTCTGCATGGCCATCTTTGTGTCAACTTTAATATAATATAATATAATATAAACACTAAAAATGAATTAAAATTAGGGTCAATACACTACTAATACTAATACATTTTCAACATTTCAAGTTAAATAAAGGTCATTTCAGATATATTAATGTAGATGTATTATTTTCTTAATGTATTAGGAGAGTATATATAGTCAAATAAAATAAATATAAATATAGATTAAAGAAAAATACCTTTAGGACAGGTTTACGAAACTAAACCAAAATAGTGCAGTTTGCCAAACCATCACGACTGACAGCTCCTGTCATCCGATCCCATTTGTTTCATATCAGCTAAATAATCACAGCCCAAAACACGTCTAAAGAGAGATGTTTCTTTGCATAATCGAGAAATAATGGAAAAATCACTCCATTATTTCTGTCATATGTGTTTGTTCTGGAGCGTGAAGTGAATGTAATCATTCAGTCAGAGATTCAGGATTCAGCTTCAGGAGTTTTTAATCATTCACATCAACAGTCCTGCTGTAAGACAATATATATTATGAAATAATCAGAAAACGTTTGTTTTATATGAGTTTAGCACATCGCTGGACAGCACAGTAGTGCGACGGACTGAAGACAGAGGCTAAAGCAGAAGTTTAAAGGTTCGTTTGGACTAAATGAATAAATAATGGCCTTCTGTTCTCCTTCTGTAACACATCAGAGAAGTGTTCACCACCGAGCGGAACTGCTGCACACACAAACACACAGATATATCAGGCTAAATGAGGATATAGCATCGATTTCTATTGTTTTATAATTAAATACGGTTATATAAAGCTAGTCATGACTCATGATAAACAAACCCACACTATCCCTAAAGAAAACGATTGATTTACAGAAGTAAAAACTCATTTTGTACTCACTTCTGTAATGTGAATTTCCAAGAGAAACAGGATATTTAATGAAAGGGCTTGATTGGATGGAGTGAAGTGGGCGTGTCTTAACAGAATGAAGACAGACTGAACGTGCATTTGCTAAATTAAACTAAACTAAATAAAATAAATATAAAGAGTAATATATAATATCAAAACATACAAATAAAATTAAAATAAAAACAGTAATATAAATATATATATTTTAATAACATAAAACATAAAAAAAAATAGGTAACAAAAATGTAAAATTAGGGGTGTCAACTTTAACGCGTTAACGCATGTGATTAATCTAAAAAATGTAACGCGTTAATATTTTTTTAGCGCAAATTAATCGTTTGATAAGGTTTGACCCCAACTTCTTCCCGTCGTCGCAGCGCGGAAGGTTATCTGTCAGTGTGTGATGAGCGTAGAGTGAACCAGTGTTGCCAGGGTAGCGGCTGTGGCACACACACAGGCACAAGTGGCGGTGGGCTATTTTGAAAATACAAAGTGTATATAGACAAATAAAAATTAAAATAGATCCTTTTACTAATGTGTATCATACTTGGAATGTATACCTGGCAACTTCAGAACGGAGAGGCGCTTGTAACATCACAAACAGCGTGAGTTTCAGCCAGAGCATACAACACAGCAGAAATAAACATGACAACAGCCACTATAGATTATATAAGATAATACACACACAATTGCGATAGGATATAGTTTCTATGTGATTTTCTTGAGATGAATGTGTAACTTACATCTGAAATGCTCATTTTTGCAGCGATATAAAAGGCTATAAAAAGCATATTTTAACAACAGTAAACGACCAAATTCCACATGTGATCGCAAAAGGAAGTTATTACAAACACTCGATGCTGGTTTGAAGTGAGTTCTGAATAAAAGTGTACTATTAATCTCATAAATTGTCTTATGATGCTAAAGTTAGCTCTAATGCACCAGAACAGGTCCAATTCTTCTTCATAATGCATTTTGTCATAATACTTCACGTAAGGTCGCAAGAAATGTTTTGTTGTATTGATTTAGAAATACTTTTGATAATAGTTGGGTAAATATGTCCTGGGATTGAAGTGATGTGGCTTGGTAAACGTTTTATTGCCAGTATAAAGACTGATAATGGCTGAATAAAAACAAATGAATAATGATAAAAGAATAATAAGGATTATGTCTCATACCTGGCGGAAGTGTGAAAGGTTATGTTTTTTTATGTTTTTTTAAACTAGTTTGTCATGCATTTCTTTATTTCAACACATTTACAGGTAAATCCTAGTATTTTAAATTTGTGATTAATCATGATTAATCACAGTCCAGGACTGTGATTAACGCGATTAAATTTTTTTTAAAATCGATTGACAGCACTATTTAAAATATAAAAAAATTACTTACAACTAAATAATTAACTAGTTATTATGCTACTGGTTAAGACCAGTAGCCCACACGGCCTTAAAAAATGTCTATAAATTATACAAATATTAAAATAAGTAATATGATAAATAATATGGCAATGAAAAGACAAAAATCTAAAAATAAAAACAAAAAGTGATATACATATATCCACAGTCTAAGAAAGAATCATAGAAAGAAACTACACAAAGAAATTGAATAAAGTGCATAATGTTTTCATAAGTTCAACATACAATCAAGGGAGGATTTGTTAGAGGAGCTAAACACACACAGAAATCTTTATTACAGATCTAACCAAATTATGTCTGCGTGTGTGCGTGGGTTCACTGCAGATGTGGTTAAATGATGACAATGACATACAATCGCAACAATTTGTAAGATCATCTAAAATTCTGATCGCATTTGTGCTGCTCTGCAGATGAAACTCAATCGCACACTCAAGACTCCCTCGAGACGGACAACAAAGAGGAGCGAGAGAGAGAGAGAGAGAGAGATGACATGTCAGAAATATTTTCATATTATTTTATATCACCATCACATCATCCTGAACACATTAGAACTAGTATTAGAACTAGGGTTGGGTGATGTCTACATAATTGGCATTGGACGATGTCTACAGTGAAACATCGCAATGGACGATGACATCGGGGGGGGGGGGGGGGGGGGGGGGGGGGGGAATGGCACGGAAAACAAATAATGATTGCTAACAGTTGCCTGTTACATTACAGTACATAAAATTTCACTTACCACATAAACATAGTAACGAGAGATGACTGAAGACGATAGCGAATGGTTTGCAGATCCTGAGCACCACTGACAAGCATCTAATCTTGTAAAATGTGTGGTAAGTACTGCCGCTCCATAGTATAAACAGAGAACGTGCGATTCTCTAAAGTGAAAGTGAAACTAAAAAGTGACCGTGCATTCAAAAGCAGTTTCAATGCCAGGCATAATAGCGGCTCCCTGATGCCCGCAATTTATATACAATATAATTACCCAATGATATAACTGCGAGAGAAAGTAGGCTATTGAAATATTTTTTTTTCCTCCCATCTTGTATTTATTCCCTTTAGGGGTTCTGTAGTACACTTTATTTTCTTTCCGAACACGGCATTGGGATGTGGCGGATTGCAGGGGGGGGAATCACGATGCCGGCTCAACATCGTGATGTCTATCAGCCATCGGCAATGGTCGATGGCATCGTCTATCGGCCCAACCCTAATTAGAATGACAGGTCAGATTCTGAACTACATGACAAACACTGAACTTCAGCACAAACTCTAACCTACAGGACAGACTCAAAACTGAGGGATTGTAAACTACAGCACAGAATCTTCAACCTAAACAACAGGACATAAACTGATTGACAGATCAGATACTGAACTGCATGACAAACACTGAACTAAACACAAACTCTAACCAATATAGGACACACTCAAAACTGAGAGATTGTAAACTACAGGGCACATTGTAAACTACAGGACAGTATCTTTGACCTAAACTACAGGACATAAACTGAATGACAGGTCAGATTGTGGAATACATGACAAACACTGAACTACAGCACAAACTCTAACCTACAGGACACACTCAAAACTGAGAGATTATAAACTACAGGACAGACTGTATACTACAGGACAGTATCTTTGACCTAAACTACAGGACATCAACAGAAAAACAGGTCAGATTATGAACTACATAAACACTGAACTACAGCACAAACTCTAACCTATAGGACACACTCAAAACTGAGAGATTGCAAACTACAGGACAGACTGTATACTACAGGACAGTATCTTTGACCTAAACTACAGGACATCAACAGAAAAACAGGTCAGATTATGAACTACATAAACACTGAACTACAGCACAAACTCTAACCTACAGGACAGACTCAAAACAGAGATTGTAAACTACAGGACAGATTATAAACTACAGGACAGAATCTTCAACCTAACCTACAGGACATAGACTGAATGACAGGTTATAGATTCTTAACTACATGACAAGTACTGAACTACAGCGCAAACTCTAAACTACAGGACGTAAACTGAACGACTACATTACAGTTTTTTATAGATTAATTTTTTTTTTTTTCTTTACAACCACAATAAAAATGCTTTTTTTTATTCCCTTTGATTTTGGGGTGAAATGTTACCTGGAAGCTGAGCAAAACATAGAAATTAAACTACAGGACAGACAAATTATGCAAAGTTGCAGAATAGAACACGCCGATGATTATACATGAATATCCTATAATCATATCTGTAATGCACAACACAGAGACCTGTGCTCTCATGTTGCTGCATTTCACCCTTTAGTCAGTTTCTATATAGTTGCTAGGGTGTTTGGGCGGTTGCTATGGAGTAGCTAGAGCGTCTGTAGGGTTGCACTGATGTTGTATGTGCTACAGTGAGCATCTTTGTGGTTCATGTGAGCGTGAAGCAGAAACGCTGTGACTCCACACGACCCTGAAGGTCTCGTCAAACGAAGTGGCGTGATTCCAGGTGAAGAGAGATGACGTGTGTGTGTGCATGCGGGTGCTGTGAATGCTTCTACTGCTGAAGTGTGCAGGATTGATTGCAGCGTGTCGCTGTGTTTTCAGTTCACACACAAACATCAGTCCACAACAGCTGCACAGACAGACAGACCCGACACGAGCTGATAGAGAAGGAGAACCGGCTCTAAACCATCATCCATCATGCGTGTCAGGCTTTAACTAGCTGTTTGTGAGTTCTGCTCAATGTCTGGAGGATTGCCGTCACACAGCGGATTTCAACAGAGTACAAACAGGTACAAGGACGTGACATAAATGATCATAAAAAACATGAACCGTGTGACTAAAATACTTATAATATAATATGTTTAATATAAAATATTTTGAATATATAAAAATATATATAAAAAGTAAAAAAAATATATAAAAATGAAAACAAATGATACAATATTAAATATAAAAGTAACAAAAAAATACAAAAATATTAAATGAAATATAAATATATATAAAGTAAAATAAAAGTATAAAAAGTCACTACAAATATAAAAAGTACAATACATTAAAAAAAAATAAAAAAAATATTGAAACATTTAAATTACTAAAATAAAAATATAAAGCAAGTATAAAAATAAATAAAATATTAAATTAAGAATATAAAAAGTAATACAAATTAATTTAAAGTATTAAAATGGAAATATATTTATAACAAATATAGAAATAAATAAAATATAACAATAAGAATTATAAATATAAAAATAAGAATATAAAAAGTAATACAACTTCACTTAAAGTATTAAAATTAGTGCTGTCAATAGATAAAAAAAAATGTAATCGCGTTAATCAGTTAATCATGATTAATCACAAATTTAAAATACTAGGATTTACCTGTAAATGTGTTGAAATAAAGAAATGCATGACAAACTAGTTTAAGAAAACAAACTTTCACACCTCCGCCAGATATGAGACATAATCCTTATTATTCTTTTGTTTTTATTCAGCCATTATCAGTCTTTATACTGGCAATAAAACGTTTACCAAGCCACATCACTTCAATCCCAGTATACATTTAACCAACTATTATCAAAAGTATTTCTAAATAAATACAACAAAACATTTTCTTGTGACCTTACGTGAAGTATTATGACAAAATGCATTATGAAGAAGAATTGGACCTGTTCTGGTGCATTAGAGCTAAAATTAGCATCATAAGACAATTTATGAGATTAATAGTACACTTTTACTCAGAACTCACTTCAAACCAGCATCGAGTGTTTGTAATAACCTCCTTTTGAGATCACATGTGGAATTTGGTTGTTTACCGTTGTTAAAATATGCTTTTTATAGCCTTTTATATCGCTGAAAAAATGAGCATTTCAGATGTAAGTTACACATTCATCTCAAGAAAATCACATAGAAACCATATCCTATCGTAATCGTGTGTTTATTATTTTATATAATCTATAGTGGCTGTTGTCATGTTTATTTCTGCTGTGTTGTATGCTCTGGCTGAAACTCACGTTGTTTGTGATGTTACAACCGCCTCTCCGTTCTGAAGTTGCCAGGTATACATTCCAAGTATGATACACATTAGTAAAAGGATCTATTTGTCTATATACACTTTGGGCGGCCGTGGAAGATTATAAAAGTAGCCCAAAAAACCTCAACCCACGGCTCTGTAATTTTTCCCGCGACTGTATTTTCAAAATAGCCCACAGACACTTGTGCCGTTACCCTGGCAACACTGTTCGCTGTATCCTCATCACACACTGACAGATAACCTTCCGCGCTGCGATGACGGGAAGAAGTTGGGGTCAAACCTTATCAAACGATTAATTTGCGCAAAAAAAATATTAACGCGTTAAAATTTTTAGATTAATCACATGCGTTAACGCGTTAACGTTGACACCCCTAATTAAAATTAAAATATATACATACATAACAAATAAAGATAAATATAAATAAAATATAAAAATATGTAAGAAGAATACAAGTATAAAAATAACAAGTATACAAATATAAAAATAATTATTAAAATAGGTAACAAGTATAAAAATAAATAAAATGTAAAAAGAATATGAAAAGCTAATATTAATAATAATATTTTGGAAGTTGCAAATGCTGTGTCATTAATTACTATGTTCTGAAAAGATAGTTTGATCTGTGATTTTTCTAAGATCAAAGCAGGGGAACAAGAGCTCAGACAGGAAGTGCTGTTGATTTCAGCTTCCTGTCGGTCCAGCCGGTGAGACTGAAGCAATAGACAGACAGAAATAAAAGGCCATTGAGTATCGTCCAGTCGAGTCCTGCCAAACAGCACAGGGATAATGATTCTGCTCAGTACAGCGTGTTCAGATGTGGGTGTGATACAGATAACAGATGTTCTGTAGAAAGAGAGAGGGAAGCGTGAAGAGGAACGTGTCTAATCTAACACAAGATTACAGTGTTCAGGTTCAGTCAGGTCTGATGTTCTCCAACAAGAAAACACTAATTATATGAACTTATATGTCTACTTATAGCTCTATAGGTCGACAACGTCACAATTACAAGTCAAGTCAAGTCAAGTCATCTTTATTTATATAGCGCTTTTAACAATACAGATTGTGTCAAAGCACTTAACAGTATCAAGTTGGAGGATAGAGTGTCAGTAATGTATAATAATAAGATTAAACACTCAATTTTCAGTTAAAGGCATTTCATTATTGAATTCAGAGATGTCATTGTCTAGCTCAGTATAGTTTAAATAGTATCTGTGAAATCCAATTGACGATAATCGCTAGAAATTAAGTGTCCCCAATTGAGCAAGCCAGAGGCGACAGCGGCAAGGAACCAAAACTCCCTCTGTGACCGAATGGAGAAAAAAAACCTTGGGAGAAACCAGGCTCAGTCGGGGCCAGTTCTCCTCTGGCCAGGATATTATTGTTTATTTATTGTTTTAATTAAGACTTTAAATGTTTTATATTTACAGTGACACGCAGGGGGGCTCCGAGCTGTTTTATAGTGCATTGCTGTGTAGTTTCTAAGGTGTTGTGAGTAGGGATGTGGGCTTAAAAATGCATCACGATAATTTCTGGTATTTATTGCGATAATGATATCAATGACGATAATTCAGGGAATCTTATGCATCCACTAAGAGACAAAAAACGAAATCCTGTTTCTTTAGAGAAAGGTATTATCTTTCCTATTTTTCCCAAAAGAGGGTGTTTTGACTGTGAGTGAGCATTACTGAGTACACATGTAATGTAATGACTGTTTAATTCATACTGGACACCGGAGGGCGCTGTTGCGCAGAAACTCCACATATGCATCGCAGAAGTTATAGAACTGACGACGCTCCAGGAAATCCCTAATATGGACAAAGGTATCCAGTTATCGCTGTAGCAAGAGAAATTTTAACTGAATAAACTTGAAGACAATAAACATACGATTGCGACAATATATGGTTTATCTGTGTACTTCAAGCAATCTTGGGTATTTTTATGAGGATAAAATATATTTATAATGCAATGCTAATCGCCTTTATCACTGTATATAATACTATAAAATAGTATGATTTCTACCTCATTCTGTGATTTGACACCACATCTGATCACAAAAAGTTATTTCAAACTCGACAATGTTATTAAGTTAATTTGGAGAAAACGCATCTCAATAAATGATATCTTTGTTGGACATCAGGTTTGTAAACACATGCAGAACTGTGCTACTGTCGTACATTTATTCATCACACAGACTGATTTTTTGTACACTGTACAGCCCTGACCAAACCAGTTCCAGATTGTAGAGGAGGCTCCTCATTGAGCAATATATAACTAGTTAGATGTCTCTCTATAGGTTACCTAGAGAGAAGCGTATACCTCAGGAGCCAAAGACAGGATGGCCCCTGAGGGCCCTGTTCACTGGGTGACTGAGAGACCACGGGGTCCCAACAGACACAAACCACACGAAGAAAAGAGACGAAGACATCAGCTGACAGAGACTCCAGTGATTACATCCCACACTGTAAAAAGTGATAAGTGGACAACTTAAAAAAAATTGTAAAAAAAAAAAAAGTTGTGAACTTGACAATTCACTTAACTTATTTTTTTTATTATTATTTACTTCATAATTTTAAGGCAACAGGTTTCCTCAATTTTTTAAAGTTAAGTCAACTTATCATTTTTTACAGTGCACGAGACCCTCAGACTCCAGATCGAGAACACACCACTGATCACATCAACAAAAATAAAGAGATACAATGTATTCATTTACTCGTTCATTTATTTATTCTTTCATTCATTCAAGTAAATTTGAAAAGTAAAATATTACAATATTGTATCATTAAAATATTCTAATAAAATATCTCAATATAAATATATTTCAACAATATACTAATATTAATAGAACATTATTTTAATATTGAAATATGATATATTACTAATAAATAAATTATTAAAAAATATAAATTTATAATATATACACACTTTATTTATATTATATTGTATATGTATATATGTATCTCTAAAGAAGGAAAAAACTAAACAAAAATGTAAATATAAAAATCAAATTTGAAAAAGTAAAGTATCATTCAAATATTCTAATAAAACATCACAATATAAATGTAATATTATATTTCAATAATTGATTTTTATAATATATAATAAATACAATTAAATAAAAATATAAAATTATATAAATTTTTAGATAAATATATTGGATAAATTAGATTTTTAAATATTAAAATATTATATTATTCACATATTCTTATATTATGTGTCATAGTATAATATTATTATATTTTACTAATATTAGTATATTGAAATATTATAAAAATACAATTTGAAACAAAAAATCTAAACTAGTTAAGCAGTTCTCAAATGCTTGATATATTTTTAAATAATAATAATAATAATAATAATAATAATAAGGAATAATAATCATTTTTAATGTAAGGAAAATAAATACAAAAATAAAAATCCCTCTCAAATATTCTCTAAAATTTGCAGACAAAAAGTAATGGTAGAGAATGACTGTATACTTGTATACTAAAATACCCATGTTACATATTAATATCATGCAATAAAATCTCAAAACAAACCGTGGTACTTCCAATGTAATGTCATTCTGCATGAGACTGAACTGTATAAACATCAAGCACTCGTCTCTGAAGGTTGATAATGTATGAGGACTCTCTGCTGAACTCTTCACATCCGGAGCAGCATCATTTCTAAACGTCTGCACATTCCCCGTTTATTAAACACTTCAGCTCATCTAATGATGCTTTCAGACTTCACACATTTACCACACGCACTCCCTCAAAATCAACCGGTTATCTGACCCCATCCAAAACTGCATGTTGTTTACCACAACATTTACACACAGACACACACCACTGAACCCGCTTTACTGTAGTTCTGCAGCTTTAGCTGGCTGCGTTGTGTCTTCAGCATCTGTCTGTCTTCAGTCCTGTGGTTTGCATCAGCCACATGTGATGAAACCTGCTGAGTCGACAACATTCACGCACACGACAGACAGACTGAAGCATGCGCAAGGCAAAACTAATCATATCTTACACAAGTCTGCATTATAAAACCAACACAATGAGAGAGAAACACTAAATAATACTGCGCAAGCAGTGCGGTCCGATTCAGAATGACTCTTTTGAAGCGATTCTTTTAAAGAATCATTCTAACACACTGTTCCTCAGACGATGAATCACAACATTCCTGTAAAAGCTGATCTCAGCATCAGTAATGTCCCTGCGGCCCGTATTAAAGCGCTCTAATAGAAACTAACGATCGTTTGAATTAAACCCGCTGCGTCACATGATGCAGCGCGGCTGATGATGTCATCGACCTGTGTGCTGCTTTTAGGAGACAAACTGAAAGATATAAACCCTTCAGAAAATAAATGCTTGGTTTTGATTGACTGCAGAGTTATTCTCATTAGACGGAGTTTATGATCCGCCCTCATTTAGATAAACATGTATGTTCATCTTCCTCTTTTGTACCGCAGGTTTTTCTTCATCCAGGTCAAGCGTTTTCAATCTAATAGACGTCAAAGACCCTCATATATGATGTGAAATGTGAAAGGCAACTACTGTATATAATTTCATAAATAAAGACTCAATTTATACTAATTTAATTTGGTATGCTATATACTATGCCAATTGAAAATATTTAGTTTCTATTAAGTTTTTTTTTTTTTACGCACTGTAGTACTGTACTATTTATTTATTTATTTGTTGATTAATTCATTCCGTTTAATCTAACTTTTATTTATTTTAATCTAATTTTATTGTTTACTTATTTTAATCAAATTATTTACATCTAATTTATTTATTTTAATCCATTTTGTATTATTTGTCTAATTTGTTTATTTTTATCTAATTTTATAGTTTATATATATTTTAATCTTTCTTTATTTGAATTAATTTTCATTATTTTATTCAGTTTTAATGTTGTATTTATGTATTTATTCATATCTAATTTTCATTCATTTATTCATTCATTCAGTTTAATCTAAATTTTACTTATTTTAATCTAATTTTTTATTTAGATCTAATTTTTATTATTTATATTAATCTAATTATTTTGTATTATTTATTTGTCAATTATGCATTTATTTCAATTTAATTTATAGATTCATTTTAATTTATTTAAATTAATTTTCATTATTTTAATCTGTTTTAATTTTGTATTATGCATTTATTAACATCTCATTTTTATTTATTTATTTCACCAAATTTTATTGTGTACTTATTTTTCATTTATTTATCTATTTATTCATTTCTTTCAATCTAATTATATTTATTTTTATTTTAACCTATTTATTTAAATCTAATTCTAATTATTTATTGTAATCAAATTTAGTTTTATTTATTTACTTATTTTCATACACAAATGCTGATGCAAAAGCTTAGTCATTTGCATGCAGTCCTGTTGTGAAGGTTTTCCACGAGTATTTCCTTCAAATGTCAATCAAATCCAAACACTTTAACTAACTAACATGCTCAGAAAAGTTCTCCTCCAAATGTTGCTCTGAAAGAGGAATATCACTAATGAGAACACAAACATGCTCTGCATTAATAACTGCACGTTCAGAATGCATAACTTGCATAGTGTGAAGTGTGTGTGTGCATACTTGCATTTCAGGCCTTACGTGTGCGTGAGCGTGTGTGTGTGTGTTTAGTCATGAGTTACTAAAGCTAGTTTGCTCACAGGATGACTAACATGCCCTGTACTGTGATGGCATGTTAATCTAAACTGAAGTGGACTCTCTGTCTCTCTGTGTGTGTGTGTGTGTGTGTGTGTGTGTGTGTGTGTGTGTCGTGTGTGTCTGTGCGTGTCTGTCTGTGCGTGTGTGTGTCTGTGTCTGTGCGTGTGTGTGTCTGTGCGTGTGTGTGTGTGTCTGTGCGTGTGTGTGTGTGTGTGTGTCTGTGCGTGTGTGTCTGTGCGTGTGCGTGTGTGTGTGTCTGTGCGTGTGTGTGTGTGTCTGTGCGTGTGTGTGTCTGTGTGTGTCTGTAGTCATGAGTTACTAAAGCTAGTTTGCTCACAGGATGACTAACATGCCCTGTACTGTGATGGCATGTTAATCTAAACTGAAGTGGACTCTCTGTCTCTCTGTGTGTGTGTGTGTGTGTGTGTGTGTCTGTGTGTGTGTGTCTGTGCTGTCGTGTGTGTCTGTGCATGAGTCTGTCTGTGCGTGTGTGTCTGTCTGTGCATGCGTGTGTGCGTCTGTGTCTCTGTCTGTGTGTCTGTCTGTGTCGTGTGTGTGTGTGTGTGTGTCTGTGTGTGTGTCTGTGTCTGTGTGTCTGTCTGTGTCTGTCTGTGTGTGTGTATATGTGTGTGTCTGTGCGTGCGTCTGTGTGTGTGTCTGTGTGTGTGTCTCTGTCTGTGTCTGTGTGTGTGTCTGTGTGTCTGTCTGTGTGTGTGTGTGTGTGTGTGTGTCTGTGCGTGTGTCTGTGTGTGTTGTGTGTGTGTGTGTGTGCTGTGTGTGTGTGTCTGTGTGTGTGTTTGTGTGTGTGTGTGTCTGTGTCGTGTGTGTGTGTCGTGTCGTGTGTCTGTGTGTGTGTGTGCTGTGTGTGTGTGTCTGTGTGTGTGTGTGTCTTGTCTGTGTCTGTGTGTGTGTGCTGTCTGTGTGTGTGTGTGTGTCTGTGTGTGTGTGTCTGTGTGTGTGTTTGTGTGTGTCTGTGGTTGTGTCTGTGTGTGTGTCTGTCTGTGTCTGTGTGTGTGTCTGTCTGTCTGTCTGTGTGTGTGTGTGTATGTGTGTGTGTATATGCGTGCGTCTCTGTGTGTGTGTGTGTGTCTGTGTGTGTGTGTCTGTGTCTGTGTGTCTGTGAGGTGCGTCCTCTCGTGAGTGAAATGTCAGTGCGTTTGAACCTCAGCCATGCGGAGCGTCAGATTCACCCAACATCAAACATGAACACACTAACTCTAGTCAGCATAATGAACGATGACTCCATGCTGCTGTTTGGTTCCTAAAGAAGTAGTCATAGTTATGGTTACCACGGTAACCCTGTTTCCCGCCACAGTTGCCAGTATTACTTCTGCAAAATCAGATTCTAAACTGGCTGTTCAAATCACTCACACAAAGCAGGGTTATTATCGCCAACTGAAACATTTGACTTCAGTGAAAAAACAAAACTAAATAACAAATATTAGATGGAAAAACTTTAATTCGAAATTAGAAACATTGCCTTGGCAAATCTATGTTTCAGCTGATGTAGTCAAATTACTTACAGTAAATAAATAGTAAAACTGAAGTAAATTAAACTTAAACAGTATTATAAAAATACTACAAAAAGTACAAAAAACTACTTAAAGTACTAAAATTTAAAAATGCTTCCTAATTGAAATAAAGCTGAAATAAAGTATAAATATATGATGAAAGACTTTACAATAAACCGTAATAATAATAAAAAAATAAAACTTTAACTGCCTTGACAACTAAATTAAATAAGTCTAAATTGAAGCAAATTGAAACTAAGCTGAAATAAATGAAACCTACTTAATGTTTAAAAAAAAAAATTACTAAAAATGTTACTAAATTGGAATATTAGATGAAAAACTTTGAATGAAAATCAGGAAAATTGCATCAGTAACTAATTGAATTTATGGGAAATAAATATGAATATGAAATAAATAAATTAAATGTATTATTAAAAATTATATGATAATTATAATAAAAATTTATAAAACCTAAAATGCATGCATTTAGCGGTATAGTAGTATATAAACAGTTCTAAAATAACACTGATACAAAGCTTGTTGCTTATTATATACACTAAACTCCATAATGCATATATATTGTACCATAACAAGTATATACTGTGTGTGAGCGACACACACACCGTATCTGTGTTAAATCTGAGACCACTGACATGTGTGTCTGACAAATACAGTCCGCTTTTGGAAATTCAAGAAGAATCCGAGTTACAACGTCTGTCTGGTATGTGCTAACACACACACACACACAGACACACACAGGCATCACAAACACAAACAAAAGCGTTCCCATCTGCGTGCTGAAATACTTGTCATAACTCTTCGAAGAGCCAATGTTTCTATTTCCGTGTTTAAAGCGACATGCCGCATAAACAGAGACGCAGTATAGCACATTTTCTGCGGTTTTCACTCTTATTTATGTCGTTCAAACAGCAGGATCTGAGCTTCAGCCAACAAACACTCCTGCGTTTCGTAGAAACACACTTGAGCGAGGAACATTGTGCACAAAATACAGCAGTTGGTCTAAACAACCCATCGCTTCATGTCCAAAAGAGAAGCTTGTCAGACACTTTTAGGCCCAAACTTCAGCTCGGTGACGTTCGTTCAGATTTGTGGGCTGAATGGTGACTATTGTCAGTTTTCACAGTGAGAAAGTGTCAGGATGAAGAGAGTGAAGAAACAACACGAGAGAGGAGAAGAAAACCAAAACACCATGCTTGATGCATCACCGAGATGAGTCTGATTTCAGGGTAAGACAAGAAAATACAGATTCTGAGCAAATCAAGCAAAACGAGACGCTCGTACGAGACAGAAAACCACTGCAAACAGGGACGGTCCATTTATTCAATACTCACAATACATTCATGAAGATTTTGCTGCCAAAAATAAGGAAACACTGAGAATTTTTTTTATTAAATATTAAATATTAAAACGCTTTAGAAAATACATGTAGATAAAAAACGGTTCTCATTATAATGCACTGTTATATTGGTACATATAAATGAAAATAAATATTCTTGGCCTTCATTTAGTGAAAAAACGTGTGGAAAACATGACTTATTTTATATTTTTAAGTAGATTTTTAACTGCATTTTTTTTTTATTATACATACACATATATAGTATATATAAATACACACACATGCATGTATATATTTAAGAAAAATATTCATAAAATATATAAATATATGTTTAAATTTAATTAAATATCATATGTTTAATTATTATATCTTTTTAATTATATATAATATTATTATATTATAAAACAAAGTTTGTTTTTATGTACCAACTATATATAAAAATCTCATTTGACTTCATTTTTTGAATGCACTTGGCACAATAACATGACCAGCATATATCAACCAGCCAAATTCCTAATCAAAAAGTTGTTCTAGATTCAGTATTTCTGCAGCTCGGACAGGTACTTAATCTCACTCAATCCACTCCAATCCACTATTCAGATCTATTCTATTCCAGTAAGTAACACACAAAGACAGCAAAACCATCATTCATGGATCACGGCAACAAAACCTGCTTTCTCAGCATTACAGCCCGTTCTTACCTCCAGGTTATCAAATGAAGGCATAAAACAGTCATTTAATTTATCTTTTAATCAAATGAGAATTTTTTTTTTTTTTTGGCAAACAAAGGGGGTTTACTATGAAAATTAAAACATGGGAGAAATATTGTGTGATTATTCCTTAAACAATTAAGTTTTAATAATTTATTATTATTAGTATAGTAGTAGTAGTATAAGTACATTCTACTGCACAATAATATATTTCTGACAATTTATTCAAGTTAAACCAAACTTTTATTTTGACGGGTTGCCGTGAATACCTTTACACTTCTGTGTGTATATGACAGTTTTACTCAAATGAAACGGTAAATGCTCATGAAGTGACTCTCAGAGCACTTCTGAGATGTTGTTCATGTATTTATGTCCTCGTTTAGTGAGACGGCAGATGCTGAAAACACTGCGAGCGTCACGCGCTTCAGTATGTGTGTAGTAAATAAAAACCGTGCATCTGCGACATTCATTCACACAGAGACACGCAGAACATGCAGGATTCACATTTAATGTCTTTTTGCTACTTAATAGTTACAGATACTGGTCCACATCGCGATTTGCTTTTGATTAATTCATCCAAACTTTGACAAATTCCGTGATATTCCGCGTTATATTTTTATGACTGGATTCCGCGAATCCATCTACGTTTTCCACATCGCAGAAATCAGAGCACCCTACTCAAAGTTAGGGGTGTGCGATATTAGCAAAAAATAATATCTCAATATTCTCTGGGATTTTATCGACGATAAACGATAATTAGATGATATTTTGCTGAGTGTGTTATTGTGCTGGTATCTTAAGGACTGTCGTGGACAGCTGACTCCTAAAGATTTTGATATTCTTCATATTCTGTGTGGTGGTCCGTTCACACTGATAGAAATTAATCTTTTCCAATAAGTTTAAACTGATTTTTACCTTTCATTGGCATTTTTACCTTTATAAAGCCATTTTTTCTAAAAGTGTGCATTATCTTTTGAATCAACTTCTTACATTTAATCAGTGAATAAGACTAATAAGACATTTGAGCTTTTACCAAGCAAATGAAATCAGTATCAACTGATTATTTATTTTGGGAAAAATAAAAGCCTGTTTGTTGCTGATACGTGTTTTGAGTTTGAGCTCCGTCAAGTTATTTCTTTATCGTCTACTTTTTCTTAAAATCACCACTGTTTCCCTGGTGCTCGTGTTCTCGATGTTTCTGCGCAGATACCCGCGATCCTGAAGGATGACAAGAGCGTCGGAGCGGTCGTGCTGCACGCGGGTGTGAACGACACCAAGCTGCGGCAGACGGAGACACTGAAGAGGGACTTCAGGAGCCTGATCGAGACGGTACGCAGCACATCGCCCGCGACGACGATCATCGTGTCAGGACCGCTTCCCACGTACCGACGAGGACATGAAAGGCTCAGTAGACAGTTTGCTTTAAACAAATGGTTATTGTCATGGTGTAAAGAACAGAAACTGCTCTTTGCTAATAATTGGAATCTTTTCTGGGAGCGTCCTAGGCTTTTCCATGCTGATGGCCTGCACCCCAGCAGAGTCGGAGCGGAACTCCTGTCGGACAACATCTCCAGGACGCTACGCTCCATTTGACTAGTAAGCCAATTCTCAAATAACTGCTATGATGACTTTTGTTCTACCCACTTAAATAATAGAAGTAATTGCGTTGTCCAATCTATACATACTGTGTCTGTTCCCCGAATAGTGAGGTCAAAATATAAATTTAATGCAGGATCTAGAAAAAATCTGATCATGATTAAACCAGAAAAATGCTAAATAAATGAACAAAAATTTTAATTTTTAAAGCTTGGGCTCCTAAACATTAGATCACTCACACCTAAAGCAGTAATTGTAAATGAAATGATCACAGATAATAGTTTTGATGTACTTTGTTTGACTGAAACCTGGCTTAAACCAAATGATTATATTGGTCTAAATGAGTCTACTCCACCAAGCTACTGTTATAAGCATGAGCCCCGTCAGACTGGTCGTGGCGGCGGTGTCGCAACAATATATAGTGATATTCTCAATGTTACTCAGAAAACAGGATACAGGTTTAACTCATTCGAAATACTTCTGCTTAATGTTACACTGTCAGATATGCAAAAGAAATCTGTCCTATCTCTTGCTCTGGCTACTGTGTATAGACCGCCAGGGCCATATACAGATTTCCTAAAAGAATTTGCAGATTTCCTCTCAGACCTATTGGTTAATGCTGATAAAGCGCTAATTGTCGGAGATTTTAACATTCATGTTGATAATCCAAATGATGCGTTAGGACTTGCGTTTACTGACCTAATAAACTCTTTTGGAGTCAAGCAAAACGTCACCGGGCCCACTCATTATAATCACATGCTAGATTTAATTATATCGCATGGAATTGATCTTTCTGATATAGATATCGTACCTCAAAGTGATGATGTTACTGACCATTTCCTTGTATCGTGCATGCTGCATATTACTAATATTAACTGTACGGCCCCACGTTATCGTCCGGGCAGAACTATTGTTCAGCCACTAAAGACAGATTCACAAATAACCTGCCTGATTTATCTCAGCTGCTCTGTGTACCCATAAATACAAATTAACTAGACAAAATGACTAGCAACATGGGCACTATCCTCTCTAATACGTTAGAAACTGTTGCCCCCATCAAATTAAAAAAGGTTAGAGAAAAACGTGCTGCGCCATGGTACAACAGTTATACCCATTCTAGGGTACCCATTTAGCACAGTGGCTAGATTAACAAATAACCAGACGTCACCCGATCTAAATATTCTCTCACAGTTTAATAGTAATGACTTTATGAATTTCTTCACTGATAAAATAGATAACATCAGAAATACAATAACTAATGTAGATTCTACGGCATCTAGTACCTCAGCTTCATTCACCGCACCCAAAGAAAAACTGCTGTGCTTTACAACTATAGGACAGGAAGAGCTAAATAAACTTATCACTGCATCTAAACCAACAACATGTCTATTAGATCCTGTACCCACTAAATTACTGAAAGAGTTACCTGTAGCAGAAGAACCGCTTCTCAATATTATTAACTCATCGTTATCTTTAGGTCACATCCCAAAACCATTCAAGCTGGCAGTTATTAAGCCTCTTATTAAGAAACCACAACTAGATCCTAGTGAACTGGCAAATTACAGACCCATCTCCAAATCTTCCATTTATGTCTAAAATTTTAGCAAAAGTTGTGTCTGCTCAACTGTGCTCCTTCTTGCAAAAAAATTATCTTTGTGAAGAATTTCAGACAGGTTTCAGGCCCCACCATAGCACAGAAACTGCACTTGTTAAGATTACAAATTACTTGCTTCTTGCGTCAGACCAAGGCTGCATCTCATTGCATATTTTTACTTGATCTTAGTGCTGCGTTCGACACTATACATACTCATAGACCGATTACAAAACTATACGGGTATTCAAGGGCAGGCTTTAAGATGGTTTAGATCCTACCTGTCCGATCACTACCACTTTGTTTATTTAAACGGGGAGTCATCTCAATTATCACCAGTAAAGTATGGAGTACCACAAGGATCTGTCCTAGGTCCTCTGCTATTTTCAATATACATGTTGCCCCTTGGTAATATTATTAGAAAATACAGGATTAGTTTCCATTGCTATGCTGATGATACTCAACTATATATCTCAACAAGACCAGATGAAACTTCTAAATTATCTAAGTTAACTGAGTGTGTTAAAAATGTAAAAGATAGGATGACCAATAATTTTCTCCTATTAAATTCAGGTAAGAGATAGATATTACTTATTGGACCAAAAAACAGTACACAGAATCTCTTGGATTACAATTTGAAACTAGACGGATGTCCTGTTACTTCCTCTACAGTCAAAAATCTGGGTGTTATATTAGACAGCAACTTGTCTTTTGAAAAACATATTTCCAATGTTTCAAAAACAGCATTCTTCCATCTTAAAAACATTGCCAAGCTACGGAACATGTTACCTGTTTCTGATGCAGAAAAGCTAGTTCATGCATTCATGACCTCTAGACTGGACTATTGTAATGCACTGCTAGGTGGTTGTCCTGCATCTTCAATAAACAAGCTACAGGTAGTCCAAAATGCAGCGGCTAGAGTCCTTACCAGGTCAAGAAAATATGATCATATTACCCCAATTTTACAGTCTCTGCACTGGCTACCTATTAAGTTCTGTATCAGTTACAAACTATTATTACTTGCCTATAAGGCCCTAAATGGTTTAGTTCCTGCGTACCTAACTAGTCTTCTATCTCGCTACAATCCATCACACTCCCTAAGGTCGCAAAACTCTGGACTCTTGGTAGTACCTAGAATAGCAAAGTAGGGCTGTGACGGTCACCGTGACAACCGCGTCACCGGCGGTGGTCGGTTGTCACCGCGGTTGTCTATTGCCAAAGGCGGTAGTGCACGTGACGTCACACACTTTATAACAAGCATAATACAAAGTTTTATATACAAGTGTAATATAGTAACGGTTGCAAATTGTTTTATTTAGACTATAAATCTATGCTAATTCACAAATTACCTCAAACGCCATACACGGCGTTTCCTTTAGATTGGCAGGTTTGAGTGCAAGAAAATACAGTTTATTATGCATTCAGCAAATGTATTTCGTGATGAGCGATGGACCTTGTTGGGAAACCAAATACTACATCGCCGATCTGGAATCATTTCCATTCATGTCACCCATCCGCGTTTGTACAAGTGTCTTCAAGTTCACGTGATCGCAAACGCCCGGCTGGTCAGGTTTGTGTTGGTGAGGCTTTCTCCAAACTGGCCAAATACGAGCGAGACAACGGTAAATGGAAGATGCCAACAAGAAATGTGTCAACATACGCCGCGATTCCTGTTTCACAGAGAGCGCGTGCAGACGAGGAGTTGCTTGGTGGAGGAACAGTGAACCGTGTCTAAACCGGACGCCGCGTCGCAACACAACAGGTTGAGTCTGTCTACAGGACATTTGAACATTGTGTTAGTATGTCATAACTAGGACGAGGCAGTTTACTGTGAGGGATTTGTCGTGTTGTATCGCGCCGCATCTGTAGACAGCATCAGTGATTATAATGAGTTCTCGCCGCGCCGCTCGCGTTATTTAAGGTTACTTTCCTATTTAACTGTATTATTTCTTTGATATTTATTTTAGTGTTTTGCAGGCTGAGTGTTCACTGATGGAAGTGCTAAAATAAACACGTACGTTTGTTAATAGATGATTGAGCCTCATTTATTTATTTTTGTGTTTCAGAATTATATATAAATATACACAACACCGCACCACCAGTGGTAGTTGGTCCATTACCACCGCGGTGGTAAAAATCTGCCACCGTCACAGCCCTATAGCAAAGTCCACTAAAGAGCTTTTTCATATTTGGCTCCCAAACTCTGGAATAGCCTTCCTGATAACGTTCAGGGTTCAGACACACTCTCTCTGTTTAAATCTAGATTAAAGACACATCTCTTTAGCCAAGCATTCACATAATGCATTCATATAATGCATCTCATAATCTTGTACTGCAGTTATATCTGATCAAACGCACATTATTATTCTTTAGCTGGGGTTGAACAAATAATTTTTGCTTGGATGGAACAACAGCTATGCTAATTATGTCTCTATTTGTTTCTCTGTTTCTGATTAACATCCCGTGGTAACTAGGAATTACACAAGCTTCAGTCTGGATCCAACCTGAGATGACCAAACACCTGAGAAGAGATGATGAACCCCTCAGAGGACCTCAGAGGATGCCAACCTCTGATCCCCCAACAACATACAGAAATAACAAATTTTGCCATAAGTTAATATATTAAGTTTCTACAATGTATAAATATATTGTAGAAACTTAATTTCCTGTAAAGCGCTTTGCAACGATTGTATCGTAAAATGCGCTATACAAATAAACTTGAATTGAACAAAATTAATCTTTGCAATGCAGAGGAAACACATAAGCTGCATCTGAAGAGGCATGTAGATGCATTTACACAGTGTTTAATGCAAGACATGAATGCATTTAACCTGTAGTTACACATGCATATATAATGTTTTGATATATTAAACAAAATGTTGAATACTGATATTTGAAATTATTTAAATAATAAAAAGATACTTTAAATGTCAAACTAAACCCGCCAGCAGGTGGCAGCAAGTCACTGTTAATAAGTGAGTCATTGCGATTGAACTGAATCATTAAACGGTTGATTCATTCAGGAACGAATCACCGTCATGTTGCTCAGAGACGCAAAACAGTGCTTTGGCTATGTTTGGAATTATTTTTATTGTCGAAATAGCGCAAAAACAGGCAATATGGTGTAAATCTCTTAATTAACTTTTTGTTTGTTGAACTGTTGTAAAAAAATCATTATCACATTTGTAATCACAGCAATTTTTGGAGAAAAAAAAACGGCATTCTTCGTGTGAAATTGATTAACTATATGAAGTGGTATAAATATATAAATTTTCTTCCCCCAAGTCTGAATTTGAGATCATTCTAAATGTATTTTAATAGACTGAATCATGCAGTGAAAGAATGCACTCTAAATGCGCATGCACACTAGTCTAGACTTCACCTAATTTGTGCATGCACCCTGTAGGTGTGTCTTGTTTGGTTTGGTTTTTGCTAAATATTCAACAATGTCAAATCGCACATCGTTAAAACAACAATTACAATATTATCGCAGACGATATATAATCGCACACCCCTACTCCAAGTAATACACAAAGACAACAAAACCAGCATTCACGGATCACAGCAGCAAAACACACTTTATCAGCACAAAAGCCCGTCCTCACCTCCAGCACGGGTCCGGCTCCGAGGATGATCTGCTCCACGCCGCTGGCGAAGCCCTTCTGGCTGAGCGCCGTCAGGTGGTGGATGAGGAAGTTGGTGCTCTGCGTCTTTCCTGATCCGCTCTCTCCTGAGATCACGATGCACTGGTTCCTCCTCCTCTGCAGCATGGCGTGATACGCCGCGTCGGCCACCGCGTAAATGTGCGGCTCCAGCTTCCCCAGCCGCTGCTTATCATACATCTTAAAGTGAGACACCCCAGGTGAAGAGGGGAAAAATTAACTAACAAATATCACCATACTTACACAGTTGATTGATCACATTAAGAATTACAAAAATGTTTTGTATGACATGTTTTCTGAAATGTTATGTTTAAATATGCAAAGGAGGTGTTATCTTATTAAATATGCGCTAATTTGCATACATTGCTAGAACAAAAATCTCTACATTGGATAAAGCCAGGTTCAAAATTCTTCAAAAAATGATTTTGGATATCTCTTTTAATAAAATTTGAGAAAACGGCCTTTAAAGATATGTATATTGTAATTGCAATCTACAGACGCAAATAGATAAAGTGCTATAAAAGAAACACTTAAAAATGTATTTTAGATGTTTTCTTTCCACTAATCTGAAAAAATACTTCACGAAAATCCAAAAATCTCAAAACTGACAAGTGCATGAAAAATAGGGCTGGGACAATAAATCGATGCGTCGCGATTCGTGGATCGATTTTGAGATTATCGGAATGCATCGCAATTCTCTCTTTAATCGATTCTGAGCTTAGTTTTGAACAGCAGATGGCGCTCTAGGGCTAGTTTATAACCGCACACTCAAATGCTCACGAAGAAGAGCATTCGGCTGAGTCATGTAAGTGGTTAAATATACTTGCACCTTGGCTTTTATGACGTGAGATTAATGTAAACAGCCAACTATGAACAACCTTGTAATTCGCTTTTCAAACTGTATGAATGATTATTTTATGTTCAAATGTGTGTAAGGAACTGGACGCGAGCAGATTACGGCTGTTTCTAAAGCACACAGCGCCACCTGCTGTTCGAAACTAAGCTCAGAATCGATCCACGAACCAATAAAATAAATATATTTAATCTTAGTATTTTTGTATTTTCAAAATACATAAATTACTTTTTGCCAATCAACCTCTTTAGTAGACTGCTGATTTCCTGTATCAACAAGTATACAAAAATACTAAGATTAAATGTATTTAAATGCAAAATACATTAGATTTTTTTTCAAAGGTATTTAAATACAAAATAGTATTATGTATTTGAAATACTGCCCATTCTCTGGACTCCCAGCCCTAATAAAAAAACAACTGTGTTTTTGCCTGCAGTGTCTTGCCTTAACGTATTTGGGGTTATATATGGGCAGGAACTTGAAGGGGTTGATGACGATCAGGATCCCGCCGACGTACGTGTAAATCTTCTCCTGCCGAAAACGTCCGCGCAAGTTCTCCAGCAAAGTCCGCTCGTTCAGATCGGGCAGCGCGCAGAGATCGTCGACGTACAGAGGCTGCGGGAGGAGTCCGCGCTCCACCATCCGCCGCCGCTCCTCCGTCACTCGCAGCCACATCTGCAGGTTTCCGTAGCAGATTGATCCGTCCAGGTCTTTCTCACGCAGCAGAAAGCGGTAATCCTCTCCGGCCAGCCGGTTCTCCAGCGCCATGCGCGGCCACAGCATCATGCGCTGCACGGGACAGTCGCACGGGTTCAGGATCCATTCCTCACCGCCGAAACTCCTTGACCTCGGCGAGCACGTAGAGACGCGCGCGGTCCAGCTGCAGCCGCTCGATGACGCGCTCGATGACCTCCGCCGCAGACGTCACCTTCCGCGCCGACACGGGGCAGTAGATGGTGCCCTCGGACAGAGCGCCAGGATACACGCGCAACGTGAAGTCCGAGTCCTCGTAACGCCGGCGCCCTCCGGCATCATGGCAGCTCATGATGCTGCAGCAGCTCCCATCGGCACCAGAGTCACCCGACGGATTCACGACATCCCACCTGCGGACAGACAAACACAAGCAGCGGTCAGAACACACTTACGGTCCAGGGTGGCTATCGGTAACAAACTAAAACTATTAAAAAAAAGGTTTGTATATAAAATAAAATTAACTAAAATAAAAATACAATAAAAAAAATTACACAAATTAAAAAATAAAGAAATAAAATAAAATAAAATTAAATTAAATAAATATAAAATACAATAAAAATACAATAAAAAAATCAAATAAACAATAAAATAAACATCTTTAGTATCTTTAGTACTTGTATTTAAACATATTTATTTCACTTCGCTGCAAGGCAGCATTTCTAATTTTCTAATTTAAGTTTAACTTTGAGCACTAAAACTACTAAAAACTAAAGCTGAAATAAAAATAAGCTAAATTTTTCTAATATTAACATTTTATTTATTTTAGGTTAGTTTTAGTCATTTTAGTAGTTTTGAAATTTCATTTAAGTTAAAGTACTAAAATGATTTAAAATAAACTAAAATTTAGTTAGTTTAGTTTTAGTGAAGTAGTACAATGACTAACTAAAATAAAATAAAATATTAGATGAAAACTTTACCTTAAAAAATGTTGCTTGCAAATTTTAGAGATGCTTTTAGAGATTTTTTTAAAATAATTATAATATTATTTATATTAATATTTTAATTTTTTAATATTGCAGTTAGTTGCCAAGTCAACATTTCTAATTTTTATTTAGTTTTACGTTGAAGTATTAAAATAACTAAAACTACAACTGAAATAAAAATAATTTTCCTAATATTAATATTTTATTATATTTGTTTAGTTTTGTAATTTTAGCACTTTAACTTAAGCTGAAAGACAAAATTATTTTAAATTTAAAAAATGGAAACTTAAAAGAAAAAAGAAATGTTGCCTTGGCAACTTACTGAAATAAGCTTACATTTTTCATCTAATATAAATATTTTATTTTAGTTTTACTAATTTTAGTACTTTAACTTCAACATATTTATTTCAGTTAGTTTTTTCTTTAATTTTCATTAAAGTACTAAAATTACTAAAACTGAATAAATAAATAAATGAAATATTACCCCCCAAAAAAACTAATAACAATGGTAAAAGCACAAAACAAAATGAAAACGAAATCTAAAAATAGAAAATAAATTATAATTGTATTTATATATAAAATAAAAAGCAGCACTCTCCTTGTCCAAATTCATAAACACAAACTCACATGAAGTGGAGTCTGAGAGACGTAACAACACTGTGATTACAGGTTGATGGCATGTAAAGGTCAAGTTCAGTGAGGTTTTATAGGTTTGCTGAAGTCATTTGAAACATTCATACAGGGACGTTTGTCTTCTGTTCCTGTGAACAAAACCCTGGGATTTCAGACGGCCGTCTCTCTGTCCTCTCTATACGACATGAAAGCTTCTGTTCAAGCCGCTTTCAACAAGCTTACAGCAAAAGTTCATGTAGAAATTAATATTCTGTCATCACTGACTCGCTCAGGTCGCTCCACATTACGCTCCTCTGTTCGACACAAAAGAAGCTTTTAAAGGATCTTCAAGCTGCTTGCTTCCATACAATGAGAGAAAACAGGTTGTCAAGCTACAAAACAGTACTGAAAAACTAGTATATAGGTCTTAAGATGACATGATCAGTTTGTGTGAGGAACAGATCCAAAAAAGTCAACAGACTATTAACTATAAAAAACAAGTTCTTGTCTTACATCACATTCACACAAAAACTGTGTATTTACATTTATAATACGTCTGTTTTTTTATTTTGATTAGCCTATACTTCTTTTATTAGTTTGATGTTGTCATATATATTTCTGTATGTTCATTTAGTTTCATTCCATTCATTTTTTGTAAATTGCATGTTAAGTACCCTTTTAGGGGACACCACACTACTCGATCAACAAAGGGTTAATTTGAGATTTGTTAGGCTTGCCCTCCTAGCAGCCATAAAATGTATAACTTTGAGATGGAAGGATTCTAAACCACCTTTTACTTCTATGTGGATTAAAGAAGTATCATCTTATATACCTTTGGAAAAATGTCATTTCGTTTGAAAAAACGGCAAGATTTGTTTGTCAAATTTTGGGGTAGTTTCCTTTCTTATTTGGGCATAACAGGACAGAATGACTAGATACCATCTAATTTTCTCTGTTTTCTTGTTTGAATTTATTTACGGTTTATTTGTGGCACTATGGGATGGAGGTCTGGGGTATGTTATAAGGCAGTGTATATGGGAATTATATATTTAGATTATCCTGTAACTTGAATGTGTTTAACTTGGTAAAACCCAATAAAAAAAATAAAAAAATAAATAAATTGCATGTTAAGGAGGATTTACATAAGTCCTTATGATTTTTCTGCCTCTTCCTGCACTGTATATGAATTTAAATGCACTTGCTTTTAATTGCAATAAATAAACAAATAAATAAAATATGATCGATGCCTCAAAATATAAAATGCATACTATTCAAAAATATTTTTTATAAACATTTGGATAATTCATTCACAATCAAAATAGAACAAAATAGAACATTATATTATACTTATTATTTATTATTTTTATTTTAAATGTTGTTCTATTTTTCTGAATCACTCAGAATATTTTTATTCACATTTTTTATATAATATAAAAATATTTTGTCGTTTATAATAATTTTCATAATTTGTTCAGTGATTTTTATTTGTATTTACTTTTTATGTCTAAATTATCAAAACAGAACAAAATCTAAAATTGTATTAGATAGACAGACAGATAGATAGAGATTAGATTTAGATATATAGAAATAGCCATGTGGGTTTGAATTAACATGTGGGTGAGTAAATATCATTTTCAGATTCCTTTAATACGACCAAGCAGATACTTTTAGAGACGCTTTTCAAAACCAAACATTAAAATAAAAGAGCAGGAAAAAGGAAGGAAGAGAGCGGAGGTGTTGAAGCTGGTTAAAAACAGCCAGGCAAATATATAATGCATAAAGAACAGAAGGGAGAGGAGAGAGAGAGAGAGAGAGAGAGAGAGAGAGAGAGAGAGAGAGATGAGAGAGAGAGACATAGAGAGAGAGAGAGAGAGAGAGAGAGAGAGAGAGAGAGAGAGAGAGAGAGAGAGAGATTTAAGCAGAAAGCAGTAGCTCTGTTCACAAAACTAATGCTTCCTTCATAATGAATGCAATCCCACAATGCAACACAACTATACACTTTAAGGGATTTGCTGCCTAGGGCACTTCAAACCAGTCACTTATGAGCTTATATTTCAGTCAGGATGCTGAGAAGACAGTTGCCTATCCAGGGAGCATGCAGCAAGACCGCACACTAGGTATCGGGACAGAGCCGCTTCCAGCATCACATCTGTGCTATTAACACACTTCTGTCTGTTATTAAATGAAACGCCTGATCCTCCTTAAACACACGACGGCTCCCGTATCCCATGATGCCTTGTGTGTCTCTGACTGCTGACAGGTCTGGGTAATGCTGAAGATGAGCTGCAGGATAACAGACGCTTCAGCTGGGATCTCTCCGGACAAATCAACGACTATACGGCTTATACGACAGATATACCTGAGTAACACATACTGTACAACATCACACCTGCAGCTCACTCACACTGCTTTACAGTCAACTACAATATAAAATCAAATAAAGAGTAATAATAACAAAATATTTCATATTAGAAGAAATATTTATTTATATTAAATGTATACTATATTTTTATGTATTTATATTAAGGCTATATTATATTTATTAATTAATATATTTTATATATTTTGATGAATCATGCAAAATAACTAATTTTTGATTTACTATTCATCAAAATAAAACTAAATATTTGATTTAATTTTTTATATTATATGACATTATAAAAAATTCAAAGCTAAAAATCTAATTTAAAGTTTCTACATCATTATTGAATGATTAATATAACATAATATTTTAGATTTTGTTCTATATTTGATTAACTGTAAATAGAAAAAAAATAAACTGAACAATTAATCAAAATAGAACTAAATACTATTTAATATTATAACAAATATTATTTCATTATTTATGATATTTTATAATTTGTTCTCTATTTTGATTCACAATAATTTTTATTTATACAACATCTAAATAAAAAAGTAAACAAACATATAAATAAATAAATAATACCATTTACACTGTGCGAGAAAAATAATAAAAATGATAAAGAAAACATTTTTACTAAATTAAATATTTGGCTCTAATAATATTACCTGGTATCTATTCACTTTATTATAAAGTAATTTGTGTTTATCATTTGGATGCATTTAAAAAGCATAAAAATGAATTAATCTTGTGATTTCTAATTGTGTCTAAAGTTTTTTTTTATTGTGCTAAAATGTATTATTCAATACATTTTGATAAATACTTAAAGGTTTATATATATATATATATATATATATATATATTATATATATATATATATATATATATATAAAAATCATGCCTCTATATATATATAAAAAATAACTTTTTTTTACATTTTTCAAAATAGATATAAAAAACTAAATAAATATAAAATATAAATAAAAACATGTTTATAATAAATAAAGAAATAATTGATTTTATTTTATTTGACCAAATAAAGCAGGTTGAGTCTGTTGAAGCTGTCATCATCCCAAAACCACCTCAGGTGTTTCAAGCCTCTATAACGACACAATCATCCCGTCACTTTCTACATCAGCAGCTCGTCAAAGAGGACCGTCTGCAGATCCGTCAGATAATACACAACCAGCTCTGCGGCGGCTGGAGAAACGGCTGGGCTCAGGGTCAGAGGTCAGAGGTCAGCTGGAGGAGCTGTGGGGGCATATTTGCTCAGGCCTCGACAGGCCACAGCGTGGCATCAGCCGACAGAGACACGCGCGTCAGGTGACCGGGAAGGACGGGACGGCGCTCGTTTGTCGTTCTGTTTGGCTGCAGATGAAAGCGAGCACAACAGTGAACCTTTCTGTCCAAACAAGCATCAGATCGCAGACAAACAGACACGCATGTTCACCTGCAGACAGAAACGACAGAGAGCCGTGCATGACCCCAAGAACCGATCTTAATGAATCGCTTCATCAAATCATGCAAACACACAGCGATCAGACGAAGAGAGGGAACACAATCCCGTCTCAAAGAGAGCGTCACTTGCCCTACTTACTATGAAGGGCACTTGAAGTACGCACAGGTCTCGTGTGCACACTTTATAAAAGATACATGCCATGCAACTTCACTCTGAATCAGAACGACAGCAAAACTCATGCAACTCTTGCAAATAAAACTTTCACATCAGTTACTGCCTCTGTAACTGTGAAATTTGCATCAGAGTAGGGGTGTCGCGATATACCGGTATTGACGATAACCGTGATATTCAAAGCAACAATTATTGATATCGTGTTAATTTAGTGTGTGACGATACACCGGTATTGACGATAACCGATGATATTTAAAATGAACAGGACTCTTATGATAACACCACATGTAAATACGCCAGCGCCAGTGATCTGGATTGACCATCCAGGTGCAGTATTGACGTCTTAACCCTGACACTGTCAAAGCAAGAAGATGCAGCGCTCGCAGCTACTCCGAGACGTGTCATCAGAGTAAGCCATTATTTTACTAGTCACAGAATGGGAAATGTTACGATTACACCGTTTAACAGAGTTTACCGTGTTCATATATTCAAAGCAACAGGGGATTATTTAATAAATACCGCGTTTTCTTTACTCGTCTTATTTTTGTATTTGCAATCTGTTAACAGTTACACGATTAAAACTGATCTTGAAAAACTGAGCGACCACATTGCTATATTAAACTCTGTAAGATGTTAAGCTGGTCGCAGTGCCATGCACATCTGCGGTGGTTCTGATGCACATTAATACTGAATTAGCAGCTCTTTCTGCATGACTTCAGTGTGCAACTATAGGTTAAAGATTAAAATACGGGTACACAAGTTAACAGGTTAAAGTATCCGTTTAGATGTTAATATGGCAACACTTTACAATAAGGTTAATTAGTTAACATGAAATAATGAACAATACTTCCACAGCATTTATTAATCTTAGTTCATGTTAATTTCAGCATTTACTAATGCATTATTAAAATCACAAGTTGTGTTTGTAAACATTAATGCACTGTGAACTAACATGAACAATGAACAACTGTATTTTTATTAACATTAACAAAGATTAATAAATTGTGTAATAAATGTATTGTTAGTTAATACTAACAATAGTTAGTTAGTATTGTTAATACCCCCCCCCATGGCTTCTATATATCGATATCGTGAATTTTTATGGCCACAATAACCGTGATATGAAAAATCTAATATTGTGACAGCCCTACATCAGAGCTATAGAACTAAAACTAAATGTTTTAAAATATTTTTGTTTATTGAAATAAAGCGGAAATCAAATATAAAATTTAGATGTAAAAAAGTTTCGAAAAAAATTTAAATAAGTTGAAGCACTAAAATTACTAATTATAAATTAACTGAATTAATTAGAAATTATTACACTTTTTATTATTATAAAATAACTGGAAACAAATACATAATTAAAACAGAACTAAAACCAAACTAGAACATTGTTAATTGAAATAAAGCTGAAATAAAATAAAATATAAATATTAGAAGAACAACTAGAAATGTTACCCTGGTAACTAACTGAAATAAGTTGAAGCATTTAAGTTATGGGAAGTAACTGGAAATAAATAAAAAAATGAATCTGAACTAAAACTAAAACTGAAAAAAAAAAAAACTGAATGAAACCCAAAACGGAAAACAAATATAACAAGTAAATAAAATAAAAAACCCCACAAAAGCACAAAACAAGATGACTACAAATTAAACAAAATAAAATGAAAATAAAAAAATTATAATACAAATAATTGCTACTTCAAAACAGCAATTGCATTTATCATGTAGTATGTAAAGTCTTTCCATGTGGCATCTGTTAAAAACACAACAGAACCAAGTTTAAGTTGAAGCACTAAAATTACTAACCAGAAATAAATACCAGACACTAAAACTGAAAAACATTTTTGTTAATTGAAATAAAGCTCAAATAAAACAAAACATAAATATAAGATAAAAAAAAAAAAAAACTTTAAACAAAAATAAGAAATGTTTCCTTGGCAACTAAGTACTAAAATTACTAACTATAGAAATGAACTAAACTAAATGAGAACTAAATTGAACTAAAACTAAAATAAATAGTTATATTTAAAACAAAGATAAATAAAATAAAAAAGACAAAAATCACATTAAAATTCCTAAAAAAACTGAAATATAAAAATATAAAAAATTGAAATTTTTATTTTTCTAAATATATTTTTCTAAATAATACTAAAATAACACTGACTTGCACAGACTTTCTTAAAAATGTAAAACATCATAAGTATGCAACACACTTTCAAATGAGCGACTGTAAGCAAACAAGCATTCTGAAATCCCTCAGAAGACCCTCAGACTGAACGAGGAACCAGGATCAGATCACAAACTACAAAACTCTGAATTACTGGCCATCACATGTACAGTAAACTCCACCATCCTTTGAGAAACATCATTCCTAAACGACCTGCGATCCTGCCTGTGAAGTTATCAAACGCAGACTTCTAGCTGAAATATCATCTTTATGAACATGATGCTCAGAAAACCACGAACACTGCAGCTCAGAGCTCATAACACACTGTAAAAAATGCACATTTTCCAGTTTACGAAACCTTTTGAGTTTCAAATACTAAAACAAACATGCTATTTTCTTGAAACTACATAAAAACTAGTGCTGTCAAACAATTAATCGCGATTAATAACATCCAAAATAAAAGTTTTTGTTTACCTAATATATGTGTGTAATGTGTTTATTTATTATGTATATAATAAGTGTATAAAGCTCAAGTGTCCTTGAGCTCTGGAAAGGCGCTATATAAATAAAACGTATTATTATTATTATTTATATATAAATATAAACACATGCATGTATATATTTAAGAACAATATGCTGTTTACATATTAAATATATTTATGCGTATATAGCCTAATATAAGAATATAAAAATATAAATGTATATACATGTAAATATTTTCAAAATATATACCGTATGTGTGTGTATTTATATATACACATAATAACACATATATTATATGAACAAAAACCTTTATTTTGAATGCGATTAATCGTGATTAATCATTTGACAGCACTAATCAAAACCCTTGTCAAGCCAACAAAATTACCCCAAATGTTGTCTCAACTAGTCAAACACAGTTGTCTTAAAGAATTTCACATTGTTGAAATGTTAAGGCTTTGTGAGTTCCCAGCATGCATTGCTGCATTAATAAATTACGCAGTTTCTGTTATAGGATTATTGTTTTGCTGTTTGCTGACTTGATTTAAGCTTATTCTGTTGTTGTTTTATCATTATTGTTAGTTATTTGTTGTACTGTGATGTAAGGAGCTCTTCAGAGAAAAATAAGTTACAGTAATTGTCTGTGACAAGAATTTTTCTATTAGCAAAATAAGACAATCAGCATTGCATGAACAAACAAATTTACACTGGCTAAACAAAGTATCTTTACTGAGAAGAACTAACTAAACTATTGTTGAGAGAACTCAAAGTTTATTTTTTACAGTGCACAGACTCACCCGGTGACCTGCAGAGTAACGACAGGCATGAACGAGAACCACGCAGACTCAACTCAACTAAACTAGATCCTCATCGCTCAGTCCTGAACGAGCCATCATCTTCATCATCATCCTCCCGGCGTCTGGGACGTCAAACTCGGACATTCCAGTCAGCCGGGTTTGATCCTTATAAGGTGAGGAAGCAGAATCCGATCCTGCGCTCGAGACCGGGAGAGAAACACGGGACCCGACGGACCTTAAAAAGGAGGGATGCTCGTCTGAACGCTGGACGGGGATCCGCTCGCGTCCCTAACGCTGTCTGCCGCACCCCCAGACGTGTGTGTGTGTGTAGGGTTTGGCAGCTGCGCCGGAGAGGGGGAGGAGGAAATGCACCGAGGGGGAGGGGAGAGATAGAGAGAGAGAGAGAGAGAGAGAGAGAGAGAGAGAGGCTTGTTATTTCCTGAAACGTGAGAGAGACATAGAGAGAGAGAGAGAGAGAGAGAGAGAGAGAGAGAGAGAGAGACATAGAGAGAGACACAGAGAGAGAGAGAGAGAGAGAGAGAGAGAGACATAGAGAGAGACGTAGAGAGAGAGAGAGAGACACAGAGAGAGAGAGAGAGAGACATAGAGAGAGACGTAGAGAGAGAGAGAGAGACATAGAGAGAGAGACATAGAGAGAGAGAGAGACATAGAGAGAGAGAGACAGACAGAAGAAGAGAGAGAGACACAGAGAGACACAGAGAGAGAGAGAGAGAGAGAGAGAGAGAGAGAGAGAGAGAGAGAGAGACATAGAGAAGAGAGAGAGAGAGAGAGAGAGAGAGAGAGAGACATAGAGAGAGACACAGAGAGAGAGACGTAGAGAGAGAGAGAGACACAGAGAGAGTGACATAGAGAGAGACATAGAGAGAGAGAGAGAGAGAGAGAGAGAGAGAGAGAGAGAGACATAGAGAGAGATACAGAGAGAGAGACGTAGAGAGAGAGAGAGAGACACAGAGAGAGAGACACAGAGAGAGAGAGAGAGAGAGAGAGAGAGAAAATGTTCAAATTCTAAGTCCAGTAGTTACATGACTTCTGTATTATAATCTTTTTTCCCCTATATGTTTCTGTGTGTATATACAGTATATGACATTTCCATATTAGTTATATATGACATAATATATAAATAAATGGCCAGATGTTCTAAACCATTCTCTTTGTTGTCTTAATGATTTGGAAATACAAAATGTATTTTTGCCAATAAAGCTAATTGAATTGAATTGAATTGAATTGAATTGAGAGAGAGACAGTGATGCACCCACAAACACACACAACACACTGAATTTTAAATTGTTCATATAATTATAGAATTCATAGAATTGATTTGTTCTATTTTATTTAATTATATATACACACACATGCATGTATTTTTTTATTTTTTTTTAAACATATCTGTTCTAGATTCAATGTAAACACTATGCTCTGGCAATACATTGTAACAATTGTTATGCCAATAAAGCACATATTGAAATTAAATTGAATTGACAGAGACATAGAGAGAGAGAGAGAGACATAGAGAGAGAGAGAGAGAGAGAGAGAGAGAGAGAGAGAGAGAGAGAGAAGACATAGAAAGAGAGAGAGAGAGAGAGAGAGAGAGAGAGAGAGAGAGAGAGACATAGAGAGAGACATAGAAAGAGAGAGAGAGAGAGAGAGAGAGAGAGAGACATAGAAAGAGAGAGAGAGAGAGAGAGAGAGGGAGAGAGAGAGAGAGACATAGAAGAGAGAGAGGGAGAGAGAGAGAGACAGAGAGAGAGAGACATAGAGAGAGATCATAGAAAGAGAGAGAGAGAGAGAGAGAGAGAGAGAGAGAGAGAGACATAGAGAGAGAGAGAGAGAGAGAGAGAGGGAGAGAGAGAGAGAGACATAGAGAGAGAGAGAGAGAGAGAGAGAGAGAGAAGAGAGAGAGAGAGAGAGAGAGAATCATATGTGGACAAAGAAAGGAAGAGCAGAAGAGTTTGAAGCTCTCGCAGGATGTCCATGTTGTTGTTTGTGAGGCGGGTTTGACTTCCTCCTCGCTCTGTCCCAAACCCTATCTAGACATCTTCAGAAATGCAGTGCGCATGAATGTCAGCTAACGGTGTGATTAAACTCTCTCGACACTCAAACTGTCATTGATCATTATTCAGACTGTGCTGTTTATGAGAAGTTTGTGAACTAGCAGTCATGCTTCTTTCCAAAGCGCTCTGTAGCTTGCGCTCCCGTGGCGTCTGCCATTGCTAAGCAACCATGAACTGCGCTCTCCTTGAAGACGTGGAAGTTTCAGCAAAGAATAAAATGGATTTCCAGCACTAAAAATCGATTGCAGTAGCTCTGCTACTATATTTATTTAAAAATGACTATCCACGTACAGCTATGATCAGCTGTTCCTTCATCTTGGCTGAGCTTTCAATGTTGTTACGTGAAAGGATGAAGCTGGTTGGTTCTCGTCACATGACCTGCTGTGCGCTTGCGGCATTCTGAAAAGTTGAGATGTTTTTATCTCGATGCGGCGCGGACGCGCCTGGAAAAAACGAGCGCGTCGCACCGTGACCGCGTCGCTTCCATTATGAGCGCGCATACCACGCGTCTACATTTGAAATAACGAACTTGAGCGTGCAAAAGACGTGATATGTGAACGGCCCCTTAGACAGCTGCAGCTCATCCAGAACGCTGCTGCCAGGATTCTGACTAGAACCAGAAAATCTGAGCACATCACACCAGTCCTCAGTAGGGATGGGTATCGTTAAGGTTTTAACGGTATTACTACTCTTATCGATACTGCTTATCGGTCCGGTACTTTAACGGTATTCTTATCGGTACTTTTTGTTATACTGTATATATATATATATATATATATATATATATATTATATATATATATATATATATATATATATATATTATAACAAATTAGGAGCTGAATTAACATTATTTTATATTCTGAAATGTAAAATAAATATTTAATTAAATTAATATAAAACATCAATTTGTAAATGCACCAGTGTGCAGGCATTTTTAGTGTTTTATATACATAAGATACAGTAAGAATATTAACAAAGAAACAAAGTAAAAACAAACTGACAAATACAATAAAACAAATATACAAATTAAATGAAATAAACAGTGCTTTAATTTTTCCATGAAGGTCTACTAACATTACTGTTCAGGCAAGTAATAGCCTACAAAAGAAATCTAAAAGTAATCAAATGTAAATGCACACTGCATAGTTTTCACTGTATGTATTGATAGATTAATGCTTATTAAAGCTATAACGTTATTCAGATTAAGAGCTGTGAGTGATTTTCTCTTTGCATTTTTTTCTTTGATTAACATTGAAGCGCCAGTCTGTCACTTTAAGGCAATATATTGACACACATTGGATTTTCTCCAAACTGTTCTGGTCCACTTAAGACAAACTGTTTAAGTGAATACTCTCGTAGCTGGCCATTGTGACATATTTTTGTGTGTATTTGATCGTTTGGACGCGCCCGAAGCTCATAGTGTAATTTGCCTGTCCGTTTTGGAGCGCGCTGCGCAGGCACGCACACACACACACACACACACACACACACATTTCAGCCTGGGGAGCAGCGTCTCTTGTGCGGATTGTGCTTTCAACGTTTTATTATCAAACATGTCCCGCAATTTAGCAACAGTAAAGACGGCATCTTACAACAATTACCGATTGAGCTGATTCTGACGTTAAGTTTGGGTTTTAGGGAGGAACGAATGCGCGCCGCTGTAAAGGGATGGAAGTTGTGCTAGAAGAAACGCGGCTATAATCCTTAGAAGCCAAAATCAAAAATAAATAAACTTAGCTTAATATAACAGCCACAGGCATAAAGTGCATATGTTTTAATAGTTAGTTCTCTATTCTATCATAATTAATCAGGGCTTTCATGTTGCGCGTGCTGAAGCTCCTCTGCGTGAGTGCGATCTCGCTTCTGAATTGCGAATAGCAAAAATGCATCATAGACAAATGTTTGAATATTATTGCATATAAAACAGCTGGCAACTCTGGTGAGAGAGAATTTGCAAGATAATGTGTATATATAGCAACAATAAATGTATGTGTGTTTTCATAATTTCTCCAGTACCGACAGCAGAACCGATAACGTCAGAGCTTATCGATACTCCGGTCTTTCATAATTTAGCCCCGAGACCGATTAAATACCGAGTTTCGGTACCCATCCCTAGTCCTCAGGTCCTTACACTGGCTTCCAGTTACATTTAGGATTGATTTTAAAGTACTTTTACTTGTTTATAAGTCACTCAATGGCCTAGGACCTAAATACATTGCAGATATGCTCACTGAATATAAACCTAACAGACCACTCAGATCATTAGGATCGAGTCAGTTAGAAACACCAAGGGTTCACACAAAACAAGGGGAGTCCGCTTTTAGCTATTATGCTGGAACCAGCTTCCAGAAGAGATCAGATGTGCTAAAACATTAGCCACATTTACATCCAGACTCAAAACTCATCTGTTTAGCTGTGCATTTGTTGAATGAACACTGTGCTACGTCCGAACTGACTGCACTGCATTTTATGGATAATCATTTTCTATTTTTAACTATTCATTTTTAAATCATTTAACTATTGTTGTGATTATTTTTTATGATCATTTTACTTCCTTTTATGTAAAGCACTTTGAATTACCATTGTGTATGAAATGTGCTATATAAATAAACTTGCCTTGCCTAATGTACATCATTGTATTATTATTATTATTATTAAATACATAAATCTCAAATATAATAAAATCGAATAAAATATAATAAAAATGAGAAATGTTACTTTAGCAACCAAGTTGAAGCAGTAAAATTACTAACTGGAAATAAATAAAAACTAAAGCGCAAAAACATTTTTGTTAATTGAAGCAAAGTAAAATGATAAAATATATTAAAAATAAATCAAGAAGAATCAGGATCACATGATCACAAACTGCAAAACAAAAATTACTGAGCACCATACTCCATTAATGCCCTTTTATTATGATACTTTGAGAAATCAATCAATAAATACTCTTTTTTTTTAAATGAATATTTTCTTGTACGTGCATCTCTCACATGAACAGCTTGTTTTAAATCTGCTGCTTATGCGGTAAAGATGCTGCCTTTGAAGGAAGCTGCCTATGTAGACAGTAGACAGCATGGCAGGTCAGTATAGGATTTGAAACCCAGTTGATTCGTCCAATGACCGAATGTGTTTTATTAGAGCTGCATAAGAGTGAAACAGGAATCCAACAGAAGAAGAGAGACACACGATCTGAAGTCCAGCCTGCTGCCGTTCTGCTGGAACGAGCCGATCAATAACAGCAGAATAACGTGAGCTCATCAGTCTAGACTTACAGCAGATCTCAGGGGACGAGAGCAGACGCCACCCATGCCACTAAACAAAAGACACAAATCACATCAGCAGCTGACATTAAGAGCCACAAACGAGACATTATAGCACTGAAGTGATGCATGAAACGCATGTACACGCCTAACAGAGAATAGTGAGTATACACAGTATACACTACATTCAGTGCACTTCTGCTTTAATGACTTCCTCCCTCAGGAGGACACAGGAACTGTTAGTTCTTAAGAAATGCTTTCTCAGTTAATACTGCAGCAGTACAGAAATGATATCACTTGATATCACATAACAGTGTTGTACAGTACAAATATTGATAACTGCTTCGGTTCCTCTTTTGTAAGGCGCTTTGGATAAAAGCGTGAGCTAAATGCACAAATATACAGCAACAGAAAATAAATTAAAGAATGACATCAACATGATATAAAATTATAAAGTATATGTGTGTGTGTAAATAATGTTTCTTTAATAAATTGTATATTAAAAAAAAAATTTATTACAAAATGATATAATTTATATATTAAGTATATAATAAAATCTAGTGCTGTCAAACGATTGAAATTTCGACATTCCAAAAAACTGTTAATTTACATATGTGTGTACTGTGTATGTGTTATGTATAAATACACACACATACAGTATATATATTGAAAATATTTACATGTAATATTTTATTCATATAATTTATATTATATATAAATATATTTAATATATAAACACAATTAGTCTTAAATGTATATATGCATGTGTGTGTATTTATATATAATAATAAATATACTAGGGTTGCAAAGGGGTGGAAAATTTCCGGTAAATTCCAAAAAATCCTGGAAAGTTTCCAAAATTTAATGGAAATTTTGGAACACATTATGTAAACAATTAATTAATCGCGATTAATTGTTTGACAGCACAAATAAAAACATAAAATATATAATGCATAATTATAATATGTTTTTCATTTTATTATTAAATACATAAATCTCAAATCTTGGAAAATAATAAACTCTTTAAATAAATAAATAACTTTTTTTAATAAATACTACATGATTTTATACTTTAATAAATACTAATATATAATATAATATATATATATATATATATATATATATATATATATATATATATATATATATATATATATATATATATATATATATATATAACACACACACACACATATATATATATATATATATAACACATATATACACACATTAGTTTTATTATTAATAAAATTTTTCAATCTTACAAAAAGACTAAATAAAAAATACACTAATTTAATGAATACTAAATGCATCAATGAAGACATAAATAAAATGTACAGTAAAGCAACAGCAGCACAAACAAATGAATCAATGACATCAGCATAACCTAATGTAACGCTCAGACATGATCAAACTTCAATCAGAAACAAGGATAAGAAGCTGTTCAATAATTCAGTAATGCGCTCAGAGCAGCTTCAGACATTAATGCTTCAGATTGATCTGTAATTCATACGTTCATTATTCGTGCTCATGGTTCCTGCATGAATACATTCAGCGGCTCTAATTATGACAGAGCTCGTTCTATTTTAGCTGGTTTGACACGGCTGCTAATACAGGAACAAATCATCTCCCTTTGTGCCAATTAGAGTTAGAAGACACGCACCACTGCAGCGCAATGCATTCTGGACTATCTGCATGCAACAAAAAAGATGCTGACTAAGCATTTATTACCAGGTCGTAGATAAATAAATAAAACCACATAAATAAATAAAATAAATTTTAGCAACCACATAGCAACTCCCTCCAGAAAAGTAAATGCATTTCTGTAATTCCATTTGACATTTGTTACTGGAAGCAATTTTTAATAAAAATGACACTGCATATAAATTATTAATATACATGATATGAAAATCTAACACTTGTGAGCTCTAAAGCAGGGGTCTCCAACCCTGCTCCTGGAGAGCTACCATCCTGAAGATTTCAGCTCCAACCCCAATCAAACACACCTGATCCAGCTAATCAAGATGTTCAGGGCTACTTGATAATTACAGGCAGGTGTGTTGCAGCAGGGTTTCAACTGAAGTCTGCAGGGTTGGAGATCCCTGTAAAGTATACCGTGTAAAGCAGCATAAGCACAACAGAAACAGAAGTAGCTGGATCTGCAGAGGAAACGCTGGAGGTGAAAGTTTATCTGACAGTTAGAGAAGTGTAGAAGTGAAATGTTCACGCTGAAGAGGAAGGAATTAGAGAGATATCACGTGACACAAATTAAATATTAAATATATCATCTACATGAAAATGCTCTCGCTGTATGTGCTGCTGTTAAAAACAAGCGAAGTAAAGAACGTGCAGGTCACAGTTACCTCTAAATAAGAAGTCAAGACCATTATGATTTTGTAATATTAAATTATATTTTATGCATTATTTTAATAGATTGCAAAATTCTCAATGCTATGCAACAAAATATAATGACATTTTTTTTATTATGTAATTTAATTAATTAAAAAAAAAAAAATTACTTTATATTTTATTTTATACTTTATTTTATTCTTTTATATTTTATTTTATCTTATTTTATTTTATTTTTTTATTTTTTCTTATCTTATATTTTATATATATTATTATTATTTTTTTTTTTATGTTTTATTTTAGACCTAGACATGCATGCAGTAGAATCGCTCTTATGGTCTAAATAAATATGAGATTAAATACTATTTTTTCCCCTACAATAACAAACTTGCACAGTCAATTAACGTTCTCATGCACAGTCAGAAAGAGTCCAAACAGAGACCTCGGACACACAGAGATTTAGCTGACAGTCAGGAATAAAACCAGGCCCGGCGTCAAGGGGGGGCTTAGCCCGCCCTGAAATGATCCACGCAAACGCGACTATTGGGACTGTACTGTCAGGAGCTGGGTTACACAAAAACTACCCAAACACTAAAATATGTTTAAATAAATGTAGAAATAAAAGAACCATTATTTTTTTAGAGTAGCCTACAATGTGCACACTATAAAAGCAACTGGTGCAAGCTGGTAATCACTTAAGTTGGTCCACGTCCACCAATTGCGCGAATGCTCCGTTACCTCTCCCTCCTCTGATCATTTGATCAGTCCCCCCACTTTGTTCCAGGACCTCGCAATTTACAAATGAAGCACTGCCTCCAAGAAGCCGAGATGTTGATTTTAACCATTTGATGCGGACGATCACCGTGTATTTAGAACATTCACAAATTCAAACGTGTTTTCGCACTTCGTCTGGCGCTGAGACAGAAATAGATGTGCTCAGTGCGCCATGTCACAACGATTCAGTGTTTTCAACCACATAAAATATGGTTTCAGACATTTAAATTAATTACTAGCAAAAAAATACATTTGTTAAATAGTACACAGTGATGTTTGTAAGTTTGTTAAATGTGGTGTGTAAGGAAAGCGACAATAATCCATTCAATTAAAATCTGACGGCTTGTTTTATATAGAAGAATATGACGGCAGAGAGAGTGTACAGTGACTCAAGAAAACATGTCCGGATCAGATTTAAACAATAAATAAATAATTAAATACAAATAAAAATATACATAAAATAAATATAAAATAAGCACAAATTACTAAGTATATATATATATATGTATAAAATAAAAAAGTAAATAATTAACTGAATAAAATATAATTAAATACAAATCTAAACAAAAATACACAAGTAAATAACAAAATAAATAAAAATATACAGAAAATAAATATAAAATAAGTAAAAATTAATAAGTAGATAAATGTATATAATATGTATAATATGTAAAATAAATGAGTAAATAAATAAACTGAATAAAAAAATATATAAATACAAATATAAACAAAAAATACAAAAGAAAATGTATATTATATAAAATAAATGAGCAAATAAATACATAAAATTTAAAAATACTAACACAAAAATGAACATGAAACTAAAAATATGAACAAAGATATAAATAAGTGAATATAAAATATAAATAAAAATAAATAAACAAATAAATGAACTAAAACATAAGAATTATAAGTAAAAACATAAATAATGCATAAATAAAATAAATACAAATATAAAATAAAAATAAAATATCAATAAAAATGAATGAATAAATGAATAAATATTTGAATAGATTTTTATTTCTATTAATGTTGTTAAATATAACCGATTTCATGAGATTCACCAAACTACTGTCCTGCATTGATATCATAGATAACGAATATTTTTAAATAAAAATATAAATACAATAAATAAACAAAAATACACACAGAAAGACAAAGACAGAAAGAAAGACAGAAAGAAAGAAAGACAGAAAGACAGAAAGAAAGAAAGACAGAAAGAAAGACAGAAAGAAAGACAGAAAGAAAGACAGAAAGAAAGACAGAAAGAAAGACAGAAAGAAAGAAAGACAGACAGAAAGACAGAAAGAAAGACAGAAAGACAGAAAGACAAAGACAGAAAGAAAGACAGAAAGAAAGACAGAAAGAAAGACAGAAAGAAAGAAAGACAGACAGAAAGACAGAAAGAAAGACAGAAAGACAGAAAGAAAGACAGAAAGAAAGACAGAAAGACAGACAGACAGAAAGACAGAAAGAAAGACAGAAAGACAGAAAGACAGAAAGAAAGACAGAAAGACAGAAAGACAGACAGAAAGACAGAAAGAAAGACAGAAAGACAGACAGACAGAAAGACAGAAAGAAAGACAGAAAGACAGACAGACAGAAAGACAGAAAGAAAGACAGAAAGAAAGAAAGACAGAAAGACAGAAAGAAAGACAGAAAGACAGACAGACAGAAAGACAGAAAGAAAGACAGAAAGATAGAAAGACAGAAAGAAAGACAGACAGAAAGACAGAAAGAAAGACAGAAAGAAAGAAAGACAGACAGAAAGACAAAGACAGAAAGAAAGACAGAAAGAAAGAAAGACAGAAAGACAGAAAGAAAGACAGACAGAAAGACAGAAAGAAAGACAGACAGAAAGACAGAAAGAAAGACAGAAAGAAAGAAAGACAGAAAGAAAGACAGAAAGAAAGACAGAAAGACAGAAAGAAAGACAGACAGAAAGACAGAAAGAAAGACAGAAAGAAAGAAAGACAGAAAGACAGAAAGAAAGACAGAAAGAAAGAAAGACAGAAAGACAGAAAGAAAGACAGAAAGAAAGAAAGACAGAAAGACAGAAAGAAAGACAGAAAGAAAGACAGAAAGAAAGACAGACAGAAAGACAGAAAGAAAGACAGAAAGAAAGACAGAAAGACAGAAAGAAAGACAGACAGAAAGACAGAAAGACAGAAAGAAAGACAGAAAGACAGAAAGACAGAAAGAAAGACAGATAGAAAGACAGAAAGAAAGACAGACAGAAAGACAAAGACAGAAAGAAAGACAGAAAGAAAGACAGAAAGAAAGACAGACAGAAAGACAGAAAGAAAGACAGAAAGACAGAAAGAAAGACAGACAGAAAGACAGAAAGACAGAAAGAAAGACAGAAAGACAGAAAGACAGAAAGAAAGACAGATAGAAAGACAGAAAGACAGAAAGAAAGACAGAAAGAAAGACAGAAAGACAGAAAGAAAGACAGACAGAAAGACAGAAAGACAGAAAGAAAGACAGACAGAAAGACAGAAAGACAGAAAGAAAGACAGATAGAAAGACAGAAAGACAGAAAGAAAGAAAGACAGAAAGACAGAAAGACAGAAAGAAAGACAGATAGAAAGACAGAAAGACAGAAAGAAAGACAGAAAGAAAGACAGAAAGACAGAAAGAAAGACAGACAGAAAGACAGAAAGACAGAAAAGCCCCTTTCACACAGAGATTCCGGAAAATACACGGGTAATGTGTTCCGGCATTTGTTCCCGGATCGTCAGATTTGCTGCATTCACACTGCCAGTGATTTTCCGGAATATGTGCGTGCATTCACACACAACCCGTAAAGACACGTGACCTTTCATGTGACGTGTATAATGCGCGCTCACCATTTCACTAAACTGGAGAATGATTTCAGCTTCAGCGCGGATAGTGAGGAGCTCCCTGTTCGCTGCTTCATTCTAGTTTACACATTTTTCGTCGTGTGAACGTTGATCTGCCTTCAAAACACCCGGTAAAACTGCCGAACGATAAAGTGCGTCATCACTACCACACACTCGTTACGGCATTGATCCGGCTTTTGTTCACACAGCACTCGTTCCGGAACTGAACCCGGCAATGTTACTAGGTCCCAACCCGGGATCAATTCCGGAATTAATCCCGGGACGTGTTTGCGTTCACACAGAAGGCACTCCGGCAATTTTCTGGCAATTTTCCGGGACCAACGTGCAGTGTGAATGGGGCTAAAGAAAGACAGAAAGAAAGACAGACAGAAAGACAGAAAGACAGAAAGAAAGACAGAAAGAAAGACAGAAAGACAGAAAGAAAGACAGAAAGAAAGACAGACAGAAAGACAGAAAGACAGAAAGAAAGACAGAAAGACAGAAAGAAAGACAGAAAGACAGAAAGAAAGACAGAAAGACAGAAAGAAAGACAGAAAGAAAGAAAGACAGAAAGACAGAAAGAAAGACAGAAAGAAAGACAGAAAGAAAGAAAGAAAGACAGAAAGACAGAAAGAAAGAAAGAAAGACAGAAAGAAAGACAGAAAGAAAGACAGAAAGACAGAAAGAAAGAAAGAAAGACAGAAAGACAGAAAGACAGAAAGAAAGACAGAAAGAAAGACAGAAAGACAGAAAGACAGAAAGAAAGACAGAAAGAAAGACAGAAAGAAAGAAAGAAAGACAGAAAGACAGAAAGAAAGAAAGAAAGACAGAAAGAAAGACAGAAAGAAAGAAAGAAAGAAAGACAGAAAGACAGAAAGAAAGAAAGAAAGAAAGACAGAAAGAAAGACAGAAAGAAAGAAAGAAAGACAGAAAGACAGAAAGAAAGAAAGAAAGAAAGACAGAAAGAAAGACAGAAAGAAAGACAGAAAGACAGAAAGAAAGACAGAAAGAAAGAAAGAAAGACAGAAAGACAGAAAGACAGAAATCTGAGATGTGAGAGATCGGCTCAGTGCGTCCTGCACTGACAGCTGAAGTTGATTTGATGAATGAATGAATCGTGGGAAGGAGAAAGGGTCAGATCTGCTGCGGTCAGCAGAGACTCAAGGCCTGGAGAGCACCAGAGGCTTTCCTGAGCACAAGCACAGCATCACGCTCTGATTGGGTCAAAGTGAAGTGGCTCTCTGGACAGAAATACGAGGAATGCTTCTGAACTCTGACCGCCGCTTCATTGTCTTGTAAACACCAGAGAGAGAGAAATCCACACACGACAACAAAACCCTCCTTAAAATCAGACGATGACTTCAACTCAAGCAGCACAACTATATGAAACACTATAAAAAAACTGACAACTGTGTACATTCTGTTCATGGTTTTTGAGGACTCAACCAGCGCATGCTGAAATCTGCCCAATTTGATGAGTTTCTACGAAGAGACAGAATCTGTCTGATTAATACAGTAGAAAAACATTAACAAAACAAAACAGACAACACTTCATCATAACAATAACATACCAATAAACAAAACAAACTTAAAAATGCATTCTTCTAAATATAAATTCTTAGACAAAAAAAACAAGCAAACAATAAATCCAAAACCAATAAATAATTACAACATAATAAAATGTGTGTGTGTATGTATGAAACACAACAAGTATAATAATTCTATATAAATTATTAATTACCGTTAATAAACATTTCTATATAATTTACTTCCATTAAATGTATACACTACCAGTCAAACGTTTTTGAACGGTAAGATTTTTTATGTTTTTTAAAGAATTCTCTTCTGCTCACCAAGCCTGCATTTATTTGATCCAAAATACAGCAAAAACATGAAATATTTTAACTGTGAATATCTGTTAAAATGTAATTTATTTCTGTGATGTGCAGCTGAATTTTCAGCATCATTACTCCAGTCTTCAGAGTCACATGATCTTCAGAAATCATTCTAATATGCTGATTTACTGCTCAACAAACATTACTTTTATTATCAATATTTAAAACAGCTGAGTATATAATTATATAACAGTTTTTATATATATATATATATATATATATATATATATATATATATATATATATATATATTTATATTTATTTATTTATTTATTTATTTATTTATTTATTTATTTATTATATATAATAAATTATTTATTACTTATTTAGATAATAATAATAATAATAATAATAATAATAAATGTCTGAGAAAAACATTAAATATATATACATAGTAAAAAAAGTTTAAAAAGCTATTATATATAACTATATATTTATATATAACAACTTTTTATTATATTTATATATAAAAATAAATAAATAATTATATATATATTAATTGTTTTTTGTGTATGTATTTAATGTTTTATGAATAAATATATATTTCTTAAATTTTATTTTTTAAATTTAGTATTTATTTATTGTTTATTTTTGGAAGAAATAATTAAGCCTAAGAATTTAAGATTTAAATTCTATAAGAATATTTTTTTCATTACTGCTATGTATGTATGTATTCTATATATTCATTTTCTACATGCTGTATAGTTTGATTGCACAAGACTTCTGACAAGAAGAAAAGGTCCATTGTGTCCGAACTCAATGTCTTCTCTTGACCTTCTGAAATCATGCTAGCTCATCTTCTGAGAAACAGCCTCACATCCTCTGAAGAGTTTCACTTCTGTCTAAAAACCACAATCACAATCATTCATCCTCCAACAGCTCAACCCAAACACTTCTTCAATCAATCCTGAAACAAACACCATCAACAACTTTAACTTCATCTCACAGCATACTTCAGATTACTGCAGTTCACGCATGAAAGCAGGAGTCTTGTGTATCATTAACGGTCTACATGAGGAATAGTAACAGTGATGCTCGACTTCACAAAACATCAGTAATATTTCATTTAGTAGGTCACGTCGAACAATGAACTCTTCTGGAGCGCATTAAGAAACCAAAACACTCCTGTTTTCTCACTCATCTCAACAATATGCTCATGTAGGTCAGTCGAATCTATTCATAAAGCAAAGAAACAGAGTGACCTTCACCAAATTCACTGATCTACATGCTATCAGTTTGATTGCACAGATGACAAGCAATGAAAAGGTCCATTGGTCAGAACAGCTTCTCTGACTTCTGAAACATGCAGCACATCTTCTGAGAGCCTCGACATCCTCTGGAGCCGCTAAGAAACCAAATCCTGGTTCATCCTCCAGTCAACAAACACTGTTCAGTCAATCTATTATACAACACCATTAACAGTACTTTAACTTCATCTATCAGCTATTACTTCAGATTACTGCATTACACCATGAAAATAGTCATTGTGTATTCAGTTTAACGTCTCTGAGGAATAGTAACAGTCATGTCTCGTCACAAAACATTTAGTAATATTTCATTTAGTATTATAATTAATTAATTTAATGAATTAAAAAACCAAAAATTTTCATTATTCATTTCAGTTTAAGTTTTTCAGTCATTTCGCATGCAGTTTTGGTCAATTTTATTTATTTATATTATAATTAATTAATTTAATTAATTTATTACATTTTCATTTCAGTTTAAGTTTTTCAGTCATTTCATCATGCATTTGTTAATTTTATTTATTTATATTATAATTAATTATTAATAATTAAATTTAATTTATTTTTCATTTCAGTTTAAGTTTTTCAGTCATTTCGTCATGCATTTTGGTTAATTTTATTTACTTATATTATAATTAATGTAATTAATTAATTAAAAAAAAATTTTCATTTTCATTTCAGTTTAAGTTTTTTAGTCATTTTGTTATGCATTTTGGTCAATTTAATTTTTTAATTTCAGTTTTTGTACTTTTAATACTTCAACTTTTATTTCATTTAGTTTCCAAGGCAACATTTCTAATTTTTATTTACTTTTCTAATCTTATATTTATAACAGAACACAGACGTTCAGAACAGTGTTATTTTTCTATTTACATATTATAATAAAATTGATAAATATTTTGAATTCGCTTTTATTTTTAATTTATAAAATTTCATTTTCAGTTGAAGGTTTAGTAGTTTTAGGTGTTTTGGTCAATTTTTATTATTATTATTATTATTTCAGTTTTAATCATTTTAATACTTTAACTTAAAACACTATTTGATTTCATTTCCAAGGCAACATTTTTCATTGCTGTTTATATTTATGTAATATTTATAATGGAATACAAACATTCAGAAAAACTGTTATTTTAAAATTATCATACTATAGTATAGTAATTTTAATTTGTATATTTACATTGTGTTTTAATTTTAGTTCAAGTTTTAGTAATTTTGTTATGTGCTTTCATCATTTTTAATGTAAATGTTTCTATGTAGCTTTAATTTATTTCTACTTCAGTTTTAGTATTTTTTTGTGTTTTAACAAACTGTTAAATTCACTTTAATTTTATTTCTCCAAAGCACCATTTCTAATGTTAATGTTTTTTGGTTTTTTTATTTAAGTGTTTTTTCTAATATTTTTTATTTCAGCTTTATTCCAATTAATGAAAACTATTTTAATAGTTTTTGTTAACAATAACAACACTGGTTCAGAATTGATCTCACTTTATCTAATACATAAATACATATTTCTATTTATAAATATTTTTTATAAATATTAGCTTTCAATGTATTTTTAATTTCAGTTTTAATTTCATCTGGTGGGAGAGGAGACTCTTCCAGGCCTCTGGGACTATCAGTGACCTGAATTACACACACGCCATTTAACTGAACGCAGCCATTAGGCTTCACACACACACACCATTAACACAAACATCTGCATTCAGTGAGGATTTGCCCCAGGGCATGATGGGCCACTTAGGGTGAAATCTCACGAGGAAACACACACACACACACACACACACACACACACACTTAGATGATTATTCAGTTCAACAGTGAGGGTCAAATAACAGCTTTCTAATACGGATTTGCATACTGATTACTGATTAATATAATGAATTCTGCATCAAATTAATTCAGGAAATAAGAGCTTTTAAAGGAACAAAACACCTGCATTCTTTCATAATTTTACATTTATGCTGTTCTCAGTGTTGTTACTGTTTTCAATGTAGTTTTGTTAATTGAAATAAAGCTGAAACAAAATAAAATATAAATATTAGATGAAAAACTTTTTAATTAAAAAAAAAAAAACAGAAATGTTGCCTTGGCAACTAACTGAAATAAAATAAGTTTAACGTGAAGTACTAAAGTTACTGAACTAAAACTGAAATAAATTAAAGCTTAATATAAATGACAAAAATCACATACTGAAATTACTAAAAAAATAATTATAGTAAAAATATATACTGAAATATAAAATGTTTCCAATAATCTTCGTTTTATTTACAACTTCAATTTTTTTTACAGTGTAGTATATTAATAAAAATAAAATAAAATAACGCTGGTAGTTTTAAACCCATCAACTCCCTTTACTTCATCCCAAGTCTTCTGAAATCATACGATAAAATAAAAAATAAAATGTATGGGTTTGGAACAACAGTAAAAGATGACAGAATGATAATTTTTAGACGAACTATTCTGAAACAACACATCAGATGTAAAAACTCAATCTCTGCTCTCTCTGATTCACAATAACAGGAAGGAACTCAACTTTGCGAAATGCAAAGTAAACCTTACACAACCCAGTACAGTAAAACCTGATGAAACTTCCTGTACAAACACATCTGATCTCCAGTAACACACAAATCCTCCTCTAACATCATCATCATCTCATCCAAACGCCAGACATGCTTCCAAATTAATCTACAATATTCCAGAAACAGCAAGCCGTACGCTCATGCGTGAACACACACACAATCCTCACATCATCCCGACTGAAATCCACTTACACCAAATGGCTCTCAGACTGTAATTTTCTGCTCAGTGTCTGTGTTCTTCACCAGCTATAATCAACCGTCAATCAAAATCCACTGATCTGGATTTTCATCAGCAGCACGAGAGAAAACCACCATCCACATGAAATAAAGGCTCCAGTTAGAACCACAACTGGCTTTACAGCTTGATGCTTTGGCATTTTAGAAAATAACAAATAGAGCCGACCGATATGGGTTTTCGGGGGCCGATGCCGATATTAGGGAGTAAAAAAGTCTGATATTTTATATATCGCCCGATATTCCTAATGTGTATTTTATAGTACAGCACTTATATCCAACCTTTTGACTAGTACTGTATATAGAATACAGTATAGGCCAGGGATCTCCAACCCTGCTCCTGGAGAGCTACTGTCCTGCAGACTTCAGTTCCAACCCTGCTGCAACACACCTGTCTGTAATTATCAAGTAGCCCTGATCACCTTGATTAGCTGGTTCAGGTGTGTTTGATTGGGGTTGGAGCTGAAATCTGCAGGATAGTAGCTCTCCAGGAGCAGGGTTGGAGACCCCTGGTATAGGCTATACATAAACAGATTATATATACATCAACATGACAAATTCCGTGAAATTCTGCGTTATACAGTAAATTCCATTTTTATGACTGGATTCCACGATTCTGTCCGCGTTTTCTGCATCGTGGAAATCATAGGGCCCTACTCATATAGCAAAGGAGTATGATAAGCTCATTGTGAGAGTAAAAGACGGGGACATTGTTTATTTACTTTATAGCATTGCGTCTCACCAACTAGGTGACAACGTAGCGTTAAATCATTATATTGGACATATACTGAAAAGGGAAACTTATGTGGTGATTGTTTATTAACTTTACTGTAAGTTATGCATTTCACAAACTAGTTAGCAGCTTCCTGTTAAGACAATGCTTGACTGCTTGTCTGCCGTGGCCTGAACAAGAGACCTCTTTACTGAAGTGAAAGGTTTGGCTGGTTTCACTCAGGGTTGCCAGGTTTTCGCAACAAATCCCGCCCAATTGCTCTGTTCAGGGAGGTAAAATACTTTTTTTTTGACGGGGTTCCCCTGGTACAATTCACATTCCAGGGCATAATATCATGTTATTGGGGTCACTTCAACCCGCGGACATGAAAAACAACCCGCGGCAACAGTGTTAATGTAGCCCAATTCCGCGTGAAAACCGCAGACTTGGCAACACTCAGTGACCTGTGTCACCAGCAGCAAACAATGGAGTGCGCTCTGCTGGACAAATTAAGTAATTATACCATTTACAAGCATTTTATCTGTGTTATATGTTCCGTAAAAAAAAAAAAAATCATATCGGTGGCATATCTGGCGATGCAGATATATCTGCGACAGGCTCATATCGGCTGATAAAATCGGCAAAACTATAAATTAGTCAGGCTCTAACAAGAAACCAAAGGAAGAATGATAAGAACCATACAATGAAACATCAAGAACATTAAACTCCAAGAAAACACATCTTGAGAAAATGGTTCCTGATAAGACAAGGAGCAAACCGAACTCATAGAAAAGTCTCAAATGAGATCCCTCCTAGAAATCAATGAGATTAAATGAAGAGAAAATGTAGACTTGCTGAAGCCTCCTGCTTCTTACATGTTTTTCTTGAGGAAAACACCCTAGTAATGTCAATTGAGCCACTGCTAAGTTTTGGAAGCGATCTAAATGTTACCAAAAGTCAGAGATCTCAACACGTCCAAATGTAGTGATTTTCAGGTGCTTTAAAGAACCAAGAAACCAAAACACTGATCTGAAGAACCTTCAAAAGAAACATCAAGAACATTAAACTCAAAAAAAAAAAAATCATTTAGCAACTCAAGATGGTTTCTTATACGAAGAGGAAACTGAACCTAAAGGAAATAAAAATCACATTCTTTAATATCTAAATTGTTTCTTCAAGGCTTAAATGGAGATCAAATGGAGACTAGCTGAAATCTCCAGCATCTTAGATGTTTCTCCTGAGAATAATACCTCTGTAATGTTTTTTTACTGTTGAGTTTCAGAGATCTTAAGTTTAAGTTCAGGCTGATGTTCTGGTGCTTTAAAGAACCAAGAAACCAAAACACTGACCAGAAGAACCTAAAACGGAACATCAATAACATTAAACTCCAAAGAACCACCACAACTCACAAATGAGTTCATTGTAATTAGAGGTCGACCTATAATGGCCTAGGATGTACATTAACAATGATTTGGGACAAATATATTGTAATTTATGGAAAACTATGTGAATGGCACTCTGTGGTGCAGCAGGATTTTCTGTCCACTGCATTTAAATCCACGTCTGAAGTTTCCGGCTCTGTGCAGCGCCCAGCCTCACGTGTCAAAACAAACAACACGAGGTGTCAGTGATTCGCCTCTAGAGGCTGCTTTCACACTGTATAATGACAGCAGACCCTTCTAAGCCGCTCCAGCAACAGACACATCCCGGAAAACTATCGGCATGGATTTTTGCAGATAGTTCCAGCAATCAACTATCGGTGCCGATTAATCGGCAAAACAATACATCGGTCGACCTCTAATTGTAATCTCTCAATCATGTCTCCTAGACATCAGTGAGATTAAATAAAGGTCAAATGGAGACTTGCTGAAGTCTCCAGCTTCTTAGAGGGAAAATGACCTCAGGAATCTCAAATGTGTCTCATTGAGATCATGCGAGTCTCTTTTTTGAGACTCAACTGTTACCAAAAGTCTTCCTGAAATCTCCAGCTTCTCAGATGTTTCTCCTGAGAAAAGCATCCCAGTAACTTCAAACATGTCTCTGTTGAGTCTCAGAGAAGATCTTAATATTACCACAAGTCAGATATCTCAATACATCCAAGTTCAGGCTGATGTTCTGGTGCTTTAAAGAACCAAGAAACCAAAACACTGACCAGAAGAACCTGCAATGAAACATCAAGAACATTAAACTTAAAAGAACCACTGCAACTCATAAATGAGATCTCTATTCAATCTAACTGATGTCTAGGAGACACGATTGCGATATTACAAAGATCAAATAGCCTAGAGACTTCCTGAAGTCTTCAGCTTCTCAGATGTTTCTCCTGAGAAAAACACCTCTTGTTTTAATGTAGAGTTTCAGAAAAGATCTCAACTTTACCAAAAGTCAGAGATTTCAATAATTTCAAGTTCAGATGCTTTAAAATACCAAGCAACCAAAACACAGATCTAAAGAACCTACAATGAAACATCAAGAACATTAAATGCCAAAGTACCATATAACAACTCAAGAAAATTTTTACTTATAAGAAAGTCACAAGTCTTTCTCAGTTCTCTTGCTTCTCAGAAGTTTCTCCTTGAGAAAGACAAACCAGTAATCTCAAACGTATCTCTGTTGAGTCTCAGAGAAGATCTCAGTGTTAACAAAAGTCAGAGATCTCAGTAAGGTCAGGCTGAATGTTCTGGTGCTTTAAAGAACCAAGAAACCAAAACACTGACCTGAAGAACCAACAATGAAACATCAAGAACAATAAACTCATAAAGATCAAATGGAGACTTGCCGAAGTCTCCAGCTTCTCAGATGTTTCTCCTGGGACAAATAAACACCCTACTAATCTCAAACGTGTCTTTCTAGCACTGTAGAAGGGATCTCAGCCGTACTAAAGCACCTCAATATGAACTCAAGTATTTCTCAGACAGCCTGATCTGTGTGTTGGTGTGAAAGTGTCTGTGTGTGACTGCTGTTCTGGGATCATGTGATACAGCGGGAGGAGATTTTTATACCCGTCAAGGGCGTTCGTGAGGATCTGGAGCACTGGGAATGTGTTCGGCTGGCCTTGGGACGGAGGCCTTTACAACCATGTATCATATGATGTGTCATTTCATATCTGTGCAGAAGATGACGTGCCACCCGCCTGCAGCATTCCGGAACATTCCCTCTTTCTGTTCAGAAGAGCGTGAAACAATACACAGTATGCAGTGACTAGGGCCTTATGAAATGTGTGTTATTTTTCCCAAATTCTGTTTCAGTTTATTCCCCTCTTTTCCACCCACGTTTAAATTTTTTTAGACTCCGCTTTAGTGGTTAAATTTAATTTCAGTAATAAAAAGGCATGTCTAATTAATAGAAATCAGGAAGTTTATACAATTGAGCAACAACTTATTAAAAGTTACAAAAAATGTATTTTGTACCCTATAAAATCTATTTAACTTTTTCAAATTGGTTTTGTTTTTCTCAAATTCTGTTTGCGATTTAAATCCATTTTAATTTTGTTTTAATGGTTACATTTAATTTCAGAAATCAAAAAACATGCCTAATTAATTGAAATCATGAAACCTAAACAATTTAAAAATTTTAATGCTGTCATTTAAATTTTTTCTGGATTCTGTTTTAATGGTTAATTAAATTTTCAATAATCAAAAAGCATATCTAATCATGTGAATTAATAAAACATTTCAAATATTTTTTTAATATAATACATTTTTAATATTTTTTTTCAGAAATTCTATGCTGTCTGCTTTAAATTTTCTGTATTTAAGATTTAACACAAATTTATTATCAAAAACAGCAGTAATCAAATGAAGGCATAAAACATTAACAATTTAATTCGTCTTTTAAAATGTAAATGAAATAAAAAATTAACAATTCCTTTTTTTTGCAATCGAAGTGCTGCACAACCGGCCGATGCCAATTAAAAATGCCAAATATTGGCCGATATATCGGCCTTGGAAATACAACAATTTAATAAAGAATTAATTTTTTACAATAAAATGTTACATTTTTTCAGAGATACTGTGTTGCCTGTTTTATTTTTTCTGAATTTATGATTTAATACAATTTATTAGCACAAATGGTCGTAATCAAATGAAGGCATAAAACATTAAAGATTTAATCTTTTAAAAATCAATCTTTAAAAACATAATACATTTTCTTTTTTTGCAAACAAAGAGCTGCACAACAGAAAATTACTGTCCGATGCCGATAATTAAAAAAAATAAGTCAAATATCGACCGATATATCGGCCTTGGTAATTCATGGTCAAACGAGCTCATTACACTGCGTATTTACCTACAAACAGTAGAATGTTGATTCATCTAAATGATTCTTTTGAATCTCTTCTCGAATGACTCGGACCACACAGGATCTAAATGTCACGTTTTAATCCACTTCAAACAGGAATCGACAGACTGCAAAGACACACACGAGGTGGCCGGTGCATGCTAATAACGTGTTGTTTGATGCAGGCTGTGTACAGTAATGAAGAGCAGGTGCAGGCGTCTCACAGCTGAGCGAGAGAATGGAGGTTAATGAGAAGCGGTGTTAAAGGACATGGTTGTGTAATCGTGCGTCACGCGTCTCTCTCTGTTATGCTTCCTTTGATCCCGACATCACAGACGGAGAAATGTAGGAGTCAGAAAGCGTTTGATGCTGTTGCTTCCTGCCCGGGGAAGACGTTAAAACACACACTCATCGTTTCTCTGGTTCACCTCCACGCGCTCATGTGCATGTAATGGTGAAGGTTTGTGGGAGACAAACACCTGCAGCTTCACAGGAACAGCCGTTCACAAGCATCTGATGGACAGGACAGACCGGAAAAACACTACATTCATCCAATTAAGATTATTGCACAAATTTAATTGTAATTGACTTTGGAATACTTTCTCCTGCACACATCATGCACCAATCTTGCTCTACATTAATGTCAAAAGATTGAATTTGCTTGTGTTGTTATTTATAGAAGTATTTTTATAACAGGATATAATAGTATGATTGCCAGAAACACAAGACTATGTAATATATGAATATAAATATAATTTAAAATATATAAAATGTACATATAACATAACAATTTGAACTTAAAAATTAAATATAAATATAACATTAATAATACCTAATATTATAAAATAGAAATAATATAAAATACAATACACAATATAAAAAAGAATGTGTAGTCATTCTTGTTCTGGAGTAACTTCAAAAAAATATTTTGCTTGTTGTTATTTATGAAATGAGTTCTATAAAAGGGAATAATAAAATATACGCTAATGATCAAATGTCTGATAACACAAGACTAAGTAATATAATATAAATAAATAATATAAAAATATACAAACATAAAATAGTTTTATGTATAGTCATTCTTGTTCTGCATCTGTATAATAAAATATGCTCTAATATTCAAATGTCAAAAACACAAGACCATGCAATATATGAATGCAATAAAAATATAATATATATATATATATAATATATATATATATATAAATATATAAATATAATAAATTAAACATAAATAAATATATTATAACAAATTAATCATAAATAAAAATAACATAATATATAATTTAAATATATTTTATATAAATAATATACAATTTAATATTAGAAATTAGAATATATTTACAGTCATTCTTGTTCTGCAGTAACTTTTTAAAAAATTAATTTCCTTGTGTTATTTATGCAAGCATTTTTATAATAAATATATGCTCTGTATGTAGATATTCAAAAGTCTAATAACAATCACTATGATTAAAATAATGTATACAAACATCTTAAATGAGTATATTAATCCACATTAAACGCTATTCATGAGTATATTTCATCAGGCTTTCAGGAAACTGGGTCGAACTCAAGCAGCATGTGATGTCCAGCCAACGTCTGCTGCCTACAGAGACAGCTACCTGCGCTGCTGTCTAGATAGGGAGCTCACTACGATTTAGAACAATTTCAGGTGGTTGCTAGGTGAAAGGAGTCCACAGATTCAGCCCAGGCCTGTTCCCATGAGCCTCTGCACTTGACAGGGACGGCAAATTAGTGGTGGGATCAGAAACCCTAATGACACAATGCTAATTTCGATGCCTCCGCAAGCCGTTTAAAGGCCTGAGCGTTTATCTTGCTAACGCTGTCGTGAGCTGCTTGAACTGTCAGTCCTGACATCTTCATCATCCTCACACCAACCAATACACTTAAACACATCCAGACGCGTCACACCAATCCAATCAGACTCCAAGCTGGAAGCTACTAGTTTAGCTTTAAATCAAATAATAATGCTTAACGAGCGAGAGGAACGGAGAGCACGGTTTAATTTGATCAGTTTGAGTCTTTTCATTATCAATATATAGTTTATGCTTACTGTACATGAGTTGGTCTTGCATGTCGCAATTCAATGTCACATTTCACCATATTATATTATATATATATATATATATATATATATATATATATATATATATATATATATATATATATATATATATATATATATATATATATATATATATATATATATATATATATATATATATATATATATATATATACACATATACATATACATATACATATACATATTAATGATTATGGTAAATAAATAAATAAAATGTATATATTGTATTTTACATATTTAATGTTTTTAGAATTAGTTTTACATTATTTAAGTATTAATTAGTGTTAATAAATAAATAAGCATGCTATGCTAAAACATCTTTATTACCAAAAAGAGGCCCAATTATTATTATTATCATGATCAATAATTATTTAAGGATTACTATTACATTAATTGTTATTTTAATAATAATAATAATAATAATAATAATAATAATAATAATAATATATACTTACTATTAATTTAATTGATTAAAACAAAATAAATAAAACATGCCAAAAAAAAGAAAAATAAATAACCATGCTAAAAATAATAATTTATATATTTTAATATATTTAATATTTTATATATTAATTATTTTTCAGGATTACTATTACATTCATTTTTTTTTCATTGTGATTAATATTATATATAATTTTAATTATTATTTTTATTTTTTTCAGAAATAGTTTTTCATTATCTAAGTATTACTTATAATAAATAAATAAATAGGCAAGCAAATTGCAATGCAAAATCATCTTAATTATCAAAAAGAGGCCCAATTTATTTTATATTATCATTAATAATTATTTTTCAGGATTACTATTACTATTAATTAGTATTTTAATTTTAATTAATATATTGTTTTAATTACTACTGATTAAATTCAAACAAATAAATCATGCTTAAAACATTTTTTTATATATAATTTTATTTAATTACATTATTTATTACTGACAATAAACAAACAAACAAAAACAACTATTTCTTTCTTGTTATTTTTGTGTGAAAGCTGGCCTGGACATGTTTCTGTTAAATTCAATCAAATCATCAAATAAGACGAAGTATCATTTGTGAAGTATTTCACTCCACAGATTATCCAGGCCTTACATCATGTAATATATTCAATATATTCATTAATTCCACCACTAGAATGCCTATATTGGTGTATAAAAAGCATTAATGCAATACAAATGTAGTCATATAAGATTGAGTAAAAGCCGTCTATACTGCAGGCATCAGTCTGCTGCATCATGACTCTTGGGAAGATCACATTGATTCCTGGAAAGCGTGTCAAAGCCCAGCGTGACTGAATGTGAGCAGAAGTCCTGAACACTGGAGGCTCAGGTGCAGCAGAGACGCTTCACATGTTCTGCTCTGATTCCTGTGATGGAGAAGAGACATTCGTGACCGTGTGAGAGCATCAGGAGCGCCTCATACGCCTCAGATCGTCCCGTGCAAACCAGCGGCCCGCAGTCAGACGCTTCACATGTACTGCTCTGATTCCTGTGATGGAGAAGAGACAGACGTGACCGTGTGAGAGCATCAGGAGCACCTCATACGCCTCAGATCGTCCCGTGCAAACCAGCGGCCCGCAGTCAGACGCTTCACATGTACTGCTCTGATTCCTGTGATGGAGAAGAGACAGTCGTGACCGTGTGAGAGCATCAGGAGCGCCTCATACGCCTCAGATCGTCCCGTGCAAACCAGCGGCCCGCAGTCAGACGCTTCACATGTACTGCTCTGATTCCTGTGATGGAGAAGAGACAGTCGTGACCGTGTGAGAGCATCAGGAGCACCTCATACACCTCAGATCGTCCCGTGCAAACCAGAGGCCCGCAGTCAGACGCTTCACATGTACTGCTCTGATTCCTGTGATGGAGAAGAGACAGTCGTGACCGTGTGAGAGCATCAGGAGCGCCTCATACGCCTCAGATCGTCCCGTGCAAACCAGCGGCCCGCAGTCAGACGCTTCACATGTACTGCTCTGATTCCTGTGATGGAGAAGAGACAGTCGTGACCGTGTGAGAGCATCAGGAGCACCTCATACACCTCAGATCGTCCCGTGCAAACCAGCGGCCCGCAGTCAGACGCTTCACATGTACTGCTCTGATTCCTGTGATGGAGAAGAGACAGACGTGACCGTGTGAGAGCATCAGGAGCACCTCATACACCTCAGATCGTCCCGTGCAAACCAGCGGCCCGCAGTCAGACGCTTCACATGTACTGCTCTGATTCCTGTGATGGAGAAGAGACAGACGTGACCGTGTGAGAGCATCAGGAGCACCTCATACGCCTCAGATCGTCCCGTGCAAACCAGCGGCCCGCAGTCAGACGCTTCATTCACTGATGCACGAGAACCGGAGATCTCCCATGAAGCATTGCAGGAAAAAAGATACTTTCATCAGGACGCGAGATCTGCACACGGGCAACACTGGATTGTGGATTCATAATCCAAATCGTAATCCATAATCCAAGACAAGGCAAAAATATTTAAATATAAATACTTAAAAATATTATATATATATATATATATATATATATATATATATATATATATATATATATATATATATATAATATATATATATATATATATATAAATACAAATTAAAATATTATATTTATATTTTTAGTCATTCTTGTTCTGCAATTTAAAAAAAAATAATTTGCTTGTGTTATTTATGGAAATATTTCTATATTTATCTGTTTGATAACAAGACTATGTACTATATACATATAAATTTATACTGCAATATATAAAACAAAAATAAATAAACTATAATATAAACAACTTTAAGTGTAATAAACAAATATAAAATATAATTTGTGTTATTCTTGTTCTGCAGTAACTTTAAAAAAAATGTTTGTGTTACTTATGGAAGCATTTCTATAAAAAGGTATAATACAATATATTCAAATGTCTGATAACAAGACTATATAATAATATATGAACAAATATTAAAATTTAATATAATATAAATATAATGTATAAAATATATTTATAGTCCATGTTCTGCAGTGACTTGATAATATATTATATATAGCAATATAACAATAAATAATTTTATATAGGCTAAAATATATAACAAATATATATATACAAAGTAAATATAAATGTAAAATAATAATAAAATATTTTTAAGTATTCTTCTTCTGCAGTTCTGCAAAAAGATTTTGATGATACTGTCTATACCCTCATTAGGATGCTCATTTTAAAATGTACATAAATAATCACCATTCGTAATTCATAACAGAAAATAAACGGGTATAAGGGAAAACTAACGCTCATATAGTGTTTCACTTGTCAACTGTCAAAATCACATAAAACTGATGCAGAAACCGGTTCTGCGAGCTCCCCACGATGCTTTGCATTTCCTGTGAAATTCGAGGCAATAAAACCCCTTACAAGCAGGACACTATTCATAGCCCGTCGTTATGAAACGCAATAATCCATATCGGCTTTAATGGATTTGAACTATGAAGGGCTCACAGCTTGACACACCATCGCTGCGGCTCCTAAAGATCTTTAACTCAATGAAAATGGATTATATTCCTGTTTTCCTGAGCCGAGACATTAACAGCGTCGCACACTCGCAATAATGACAAATCATCGAGATGAGGCCTAGTTAGTGGACATGGTCCAACACCCTTTGATCGCTGGAAACAGATGAACAAATATGGCACTGCTGAACCAGCGAAATCAAGACAGCTGAATACATATAAAGCATTTTCAGCATTTGATGATCAAAACTCGTTTATGAACGCAACTCTCTTTGAAGGCAGCTGCCTATAATGCTGTCTAAGTAGGCTATGATTTCAGACTATAACGCCCAATAATACCTTCTATAGGTAGACAGCTCACTAAGTTTTGAGACTATGATACTCATAAATGCTGTCTTGTAAAACAGCACACAGATTTTGAGACTATGAGGTCTAAAAATGACATCTAGATAGGCAGCTTACTTGGTTTTGAGACTATGGTGCCCAAAATGCTGTCTAGGTATGCAGCTCACGATGCCCAAAAATGTTTTCTAGATAAACAAACCACTACATTTTGATACTACAAAGTCCAAAAATGACATCTAGATAGGCAGCTTACTAGGTTTTGAGACTATAATGCCCAAAACACTGTCTAGGTAGGCAGCTCATTAGGTTTTGGTACTACAACGTCCAAAAATTATGTCTAGGTTACTAGATTTTGAGACTATGATGGCCAAAACTGTTGTCTATGTAAAGAGTCTAATAGATTATGATACTACAAGGCCCAAACATTAGGCCTAGATAGGCAGCTTACTTGGTTTTGATACTGAAAATATTGTCTAGGTTAGATTTGAATGCACAAAAAAATGTTGGTAAACAGACATTACATTTTCATAATATGAGGTCCAAAAATGATGTCTAGAAAGGTAACTCACTAGATTTTGAAACTATGGTGCTCAATATGCTGTCTAGGTAGGTAGCTTACAAGGTTTTGAGACTATGATGGCCAATAATGGCTTCTAGGTAGAAAGCACACTACATTTTAAGAATACGATACCATAAATGCAGTCTAGGTAAACAGCACACTAGATTTTGATAATAAAAGATCCTAAACTGATGTCTACATACAGTAGGCACCTCACTAGGTTTTGAGACTACAATGCTCAAAATGTTGTCCAGGAAGTTCACTATCCAGAAAGTTTTCTATGATCCCAAAAATACTGTCTATGTAGAAAACTTGATTTTTAAGAGAATAGTGCTCATAAATGCTGTCTAGCTGAACGTCCACAATGTTTTGATACTATAAGGTCTAAAAATGATGTCTAGATAGGCAGCTCACTAGATTTTGAGACTGTGATGCCCAAAAAAGTTTTTCTAGGTAGAAAGCACACTAAAGTTTAAGAGTATATTACCCATAAATGTTGTCTAGGTAAACAGCACCGATTTTGATACTATGAGATCTAAAAATAGATAGGCTGATAGGCATCTCAATGCTGTCGCATTGCATAAATGCTGTCTAAATGTCCATTTTGATACAACAAGGTCCAAAAATGTTGTCTAGATTAGGCAGTTCACTAGATTTTGGTATTACAAGGTCAAAAACCGCTATCTATGTAACAATCCTCTAGATTTTAAAGGCCAAAAATGTAAACACACCACTAGACTTTACTATGAGGTCCAAAAATGATGTCTAGTAAGGCAGCTCACGTGAGACTATGATGCTCAAAATGTTGTCTAGGTAGGCAGCTTACTAAGTTTTGAGACTATAATGCCCAATTATGGCTTCTAGAAAGCACACAAGATCTTAGGAGTATGATACCCTTAAATGCTGTCTAAGTAAACAGCACATTAGATTCTGATACTATGAGGTCTTTCTAGATAGGCAGCTCACTTGAGAGACTATGATGCCCCAAATTGACTTTAGGTAGAAAGCTCACTAGATTTTAGGCCTATAATGCCCATATAAATGCTGTCTAGATAAACAGTCCACTAGATTCTGATACCATTAGGTCCAAAATGATTTCTAGACAGGCAGCTCACTAGATTTTAAAACAAAAAATGATGTGTGCATAGACAATATACTCAGTTTTGAGACACAGGCGTGTATTTAGAAGACTGACATTCACATTAATGCACAGCACAGCATATAAAAGACTCATGCAATAGTCTAATTGTGCTCATGTAAATACATCTCCTGTATTAGTGCGATAGGATTGAGTAAGTATTTAAATAAATAGCTCCAGTGAGCATATGATTGCCAGAACGCTGTCTACGTAGTCAGCTCACAAGGTTTTGAGCTTATTGAGTATGTCTATCGCTTTTATTTTGACTGACATTCATATTCATATGCACTGAATGCATGCATGATGTTGCACTCATTTGTAAGAGTCACTGCATGCATGCAAAGCGCATTTTGTGTTGCTGTAGGATTGCATCGATCATAAGAATGCACCGGAGAGATTCATATATCTAACGTTAACTAAACAAAGACAAACCCAAGAATCTGGACCAGGACCATCATTAAAACACAGATCCAGCCTGAACTGATCCACAGAGAGCCGCTGAACAAAGACAAACCCAGCGGAACCGCATCGAAAGCGCACCACATTTCTGCGTCAAACGCGTCTTACCTGCGCTTTTTATCGCTGCTGACGCTCGCCTCCGTGTCTCTGCATTTCCCCGAGGCAGCTCCGTCCGCGAACACACACCGGAATCAACAGTGGTTTCGCTCGTAAATCCGTTTGAAAGCTCCCGTTGTCGTTTAACGCGAGGAGAGACACGCGCGCGGTTATTAATGTCAGAGAAGCGCGCCGCTGTGTCCGATAATCACTGTGAACGCGCAGTGAGGGGCGGGGGCGCGCGCGAGTGTCAGTCAGATCATGTCATCATGTGTTTAGTTCATCACTCTTTCAATATATCATTGTCTTTCTATCATTCTTCCTTTCTATCTATCTATCTATCATCTATCTATCTATCTATCTATCACTTTTTCAAAATATCATTGTCTTTTTCTTTCTATCTATCTATCACTTTTTCAATATATCATTCTTTCCATCTATCTATCTATCTATCTATCTATCTATCTATCTATCTACTTTTTCAATATATTATTGTCTTTTTCTTTCTATCCTTTTTCAATATATCATTCTTTCCATCTATCTATCTATCTATCTATCTATCTATCTATCTTTTTCAATATATTATTGTCTATTCTTTCTATCGCTTTTTCAATATATCATTTCATTGATCTATTATCTATCTATCTATCTATCTATCACTTTTTCAATATATCATTGTCTTTTTCTTTCTATCTATCACTTTTTCAATATATCATTCTTTCATCTATCTATCTATCTATCTTCTATTCTAATCACTTTTTCAATATATCAGTCTTTTTCTTTCTATCACTTTTTCAATATATCATTCTTTCCATCTATCTATCACTTTTTCAATATATCATTCTTTCCATCTATCTATCTATCTATCTATCTATCTATCTATCACTTTTTCAATATATCATTGTCTTTTTCTTTCTATCTATCACTTTTTCAATATATCATTGTCTTTCTATCTATCTATCGTTCAGTTTATTTATCGTAGTCTACCTATTGTTCTTTCTATTGTTCAGTCTCTCTCTCTCTCTCTCTCTCTCTCTCTCTCTGGGACACTAGGAAACGCTCACATGTTGTCTCCAGTGATGGGAATCTGTGGATGTGATGAGCAGCCGAGCATGTTTGTTAGACGGGCCCCGTGGCCCCGAGGAGTCTGAATTCCAGGACCCAAAGTGAGGCCCCTGCCGTGCAATCAGACGGACGACGAGAGGCTCTGAACTGACAGGATCTCTAGGAAAACCGTCATTAGCTCAGAGTGTTTTAAAGAAACCAGATGGACGATTGGGGGACGGGTCAGGGTTTATGGGGGGCCGACGGAGCAAAACAACACGACTGTATTTTATCTGGACAGCACAACAGTCCTCAACGATTCTGGGTTATTTTAGCCCGGGTTGCTTTAAAAAACACATTTTGAAAGGAGAAGTGATGCGGTTTGTTTTTTAGGATGATCATTCAGATCTCTGAAGAATACAGTGTCATGTTTTAATCTGTGTCTGAGACAATATGTTAGATAGGAAAATAAAACTTTATGCATTTGTTTATGCAGCTTCATGTAACATGCAGTTGTTTAATTAAAAAAATGCACATTATATCATCAATAAAGTTACTCTTGAAGATAACATGCTTCAGGATATTGAATAATTTACACATAAGTTTTAACATGCTATAATTACAAAAAAAAAGCATAAAAATTTAATGACATGCAAACACAGCAACTCAATTTAAAAATGTAAAAGTTATAGATAGATAGATAGATAGATATCTCACTTCTGCAACATAAACATATAAACTTGCATTAAACACCAACTTGACAGTCTGTCTAACAAATGTACATTAATTCATCAACAAATATACAGTTCTGAAGAAATTAATATTCCAGTATGGTCTTTCTTCCCAGATGATGTTAATATTGTACACACAACATTTAAAATGTTGTCACTGAAAAAAAATCTATAAAATAAAATAAATAAATATTTTAAAGTATTTTAGATCAATTTAAATATTTATTTGAAAATATTTTACAAAATATTAAAAATAATTGTATATATTTAACAATAATACATTTTCATTATATGATTGAATTTATATATATATATATATATATAGTATAAGTGCTGTCAAATGATTAATTGCAATTAATTGCATCCAAAATAAAAGTTTTTGTTTACATAATAAATGTATGTGTACTGTGTTTATTTATTATGTATATATAAATACACACACATACAGTATATTATATTATATATATATATATATATATATATAGTATTTATCTTACTTGTTTTTTTCCTATTACTGTAATAAGAGTTTGGAAATGTGCTAAATTGGAAATGTGCGAAAATAATGCAAATTAAAATAAAATACAAATAATGCTGATGACAGACAAATAAGAACTAATAAAACAGAGAAGGCCATGGAAAGAGACTGATAGAGGCTGATCGAGGATAGTTGAACCCTGGCGTTGGTCATCTGGACCTGGTGATATTTTCCGTGTTATGAGCGCGTCTCATGCTGTGTTCGGACCTGCGGTCACTTTAGACTTTATGGATCCAATAAAACTCTGCAGACAACAGCAAACCTGCAGCACACACTAAAACACAAGAGTGCTTAACAACTTTTACTGTAGTACATGTGCTGACATTGTTAATTATAGTCAGAAAGGGGATATTGAGAAGAGAGGACAGAGTATGAACCCTCACATCTATTCTATTCAAATCTGTGTGATTGTCCTCAGCAGCAAGTCTCTGTGGGAAACTGACAGCAAGAACATCTCACAGCTTCAGTCAGTACAAGGTGTGAACAAGCGTCTGGAGGCTGAGCTGTGACGTGTGATCTCGGTTCAGTGAACTCTGATCTGATTGAGTTATAATGGATTTTCACTGACTCATCTCAGGAGCTCAAACTGAAAATCGAGCGTAGCGTTAGTTCTGGCAGGTCACGTTAGTCAAGCTCGCGTCAGGTGATCCCCATCTACCTATAGGAATGCGACACCTATCTAAGCATCCATATATAAGGTCCTCAGTATTATCAGCAGTTTTCGCATTGCTCAATAGCAAATTACCCTCCTCCATCCCCAACTCCTCCTCTGTCAGTCAGGATCCAGCCTTCTGGTTCTCTTTTGAATCAGACAATTCAAAAATGTGTACATAAAATTACTGAATATTTTAACAAATCTGCAATACTTTTGTTGGTTCTGTTCTGTTTCGCTCTCCCTGATCTCATCCATTCTAGGCTGCATGGATGCGCAGGGAGTTCTTGCCCAGAACAGAACCATTCCACCAATCCAAACTATATGCTAATTACAATCATCTTTGACGATAGTGGTCCTGACAGAACCAACATTTCTGTGTTTCTGAAACTAAAGCGTGACAGAGAACTGACACCAGTTTGTGAAATCCAGACAGTGAATAATGCAGATTTGCTTTCCCACTGCTAGTCACTGACTGTATGAATGGGGTTAAACCGGATTACAAAATATCACAACGGCCCACAGGCCATAAAACAAGACTCAAAAACAATCCTTTAGTTTGTCACAAAGAATTGTGAAACATCCTGTCCTGACACAATGACATTTTCCTATTTTTGATTATAAATTAAATGCAGTACAACAAATGATAAGGTAAAATATAGTAAAACATATCCACCTAATTCAACTTAAAAACAGTTGCTGACTTACATGTTTAAGTATAATCAAACTGGCTGTACAATCATTTCAACTCATTTACTTTTCTTTTTTTTCAATCTTGTTTAGTTGAATCTTGTATAACAAAAAGTTGTAATTGGTTCAATTATTTTTATGGCTTAATGGAAAAACACGTTGCCATCACTTATTGACCCTTTTTTAACAGTATAGTACATTTAAATTAATTATATTATTTGAATATACAATTAACTTTTTGTATTATAGTAATTTTATATACTTTTATATTTATTATAGCCTATGTTTTTATATTTTATATTTCTCTTTATTGTTTGATAGGTTAATGGAAAACTTATGTTGCCATTGTTTACTCTATATATGTACATTTAAATTAAATACTTTAATTATATAATTTATTATACAATTTTATATTTTTGGTAGTAATTTAATGTTTTTGTTTCTCATTTTTGCATTACAAAATTGCAATTTTGAGTTGGGAAATTTTGTACATAGATATAGTAAATATAAATTACTTTATATAATTTAATATACAATTAAATGTTTTTGTATTATAGTAATAATTTTATATATTTTTTAATTATAGTTTTTTGTTTCTCTTTATTTTTTGATGGGTTAATGGAAAATCATGTTGCCATTGTAAATTTAAATTACTTTAAATATGAATAATGAATGAATGAATGAAGCATTTATATAGTGCTTTATTAATAGTTAAATATATAATTGAATATTCAATTTAATATTTTTGAAGTAATATATTTTAGTTTCTCGTTTTTGCATTACAAAATGGCAATTTTGAGTTGAGAAATTTGCTACATATATATAGTAAATTTTAATTATTTTATATAATTTAATATCCGATTCATTTTTTTGTATTGTAGTAATTTAAAATATTTTTTTATTTTTTGCATTACAAAATTGCAATTTCAAGTTGGGAAATTTGCTTAGTTGTCATAAAAACAATGTAAAAAAAATATTTTCTTTCGAATTACCAGAGTCACCCTGTTTTCTGTCTTATAGATTAAGTTGCATTACATTAATTCAATCTTATTAGAGGTAGCTCTGTTTCTGAACTAGTGATTGTGTGATGAAGATGACAGGGTTTTTAACAGAAACACGCTTCTCTACGGGTTCACTGAAGGACTTTATAGGAAGCAGATGTTTTTAGTCATTACTGTGAGCAGCCTAATCTTTGCCCTGTATCAAATCACTATGTTAATAAAAGTCTTTACCTGTCATCCACCCTATAAATTACCTCACCGCTTCGTTTCATTCTGTCTTCTCCCTGGAAAAAACCCAACACAGAGAATTTGTTACCACACGAAGACATTTGTCTGCCAGTGAAAACACTGCGAAGTTCACAGGATATATGTGCTGTCTGTCATTTTATGGCTTCAATCAATACTTGAGCTCATTAAACAGTTACTTGACTGAGACGCTAAGATTAGCTGCTCTTTATTTCCACAGCTGATGGTTAAATCACACTAAAGTTTTATCAGGAGTAAGAGACAAAACATTAAGCTAATATTCACCGGGGGAGAGTTACAGCACATTTGCTCTTTTAATTTAACAAGAAACTCGGTTCTATTTTAAGCCTAACTGATCTGCAATAAAACCAGTGTTTCCTTAGAGAACGACGTTTTCATTTCACGGTTTATACAGGAAAACATGGCACATAACTTATTAAAAAGCCAAATTAATAGTCTAGACTTCATGATCAAGACAGTTCAAGTAAAGTTTTAGATTAGTGGTGTTACATAGTAAAAAATAAATGAATAATTTTACCATATAGCAAATCCTATAGCAATGCCCTAGCAACCACCCACAACATCCTAGAAACTGTATAGCAACAGACTAAAAAACACCCAGAACATCTTAGCAACCATATAGCAATGCCCTACTACACACAACAAACTGCTTAGCAACAGACTTAAAACACTCAGAACATCTTAGCATCCATATAGCAATGCCCTAGCAACTACGCACAACAAACTGCTTAGCAACAGACTAAAACACTCAGAACACTTAGCAACCCCATAGCTATGCCCTAGCAACCACCCACAACAAACTGCATAGCAACAGACTAAAAAACACTCAGAACATCTTAGCATCCATATAGCAATGCCCTAGCAACTACGCACAACAAACTGCGTAGCAACAGACTAAAACACCCAGAACACTTAGCAACCCCATAGCAATGCCCTAGCAACTACGCACAACAAACTGCTTAGCAACAGACTAAAACACTCAGAACACTTAGCAACCCCATAGCAATGCCCTAGCAACCACCCACAACAAACTGCATAGCAACAGACTAAAAAACACTCAGAACATCTTAGCATCCATATAGCAATGCCCTAGCAACTACGCACAACAAACTGCTTAGCAACAGACTAAAACACTCAGAACACTTAGCAACCCCATAGCAATGCCCTAGCAACCACCCACAACAAACTGCATAGCAACAGACTAAAAAACACTCAGAACATCTTAGCATCCATATAGCAATGCCCTAGCAACTACGCACAACAAACTGCTTAGCAACAGACTAAAACACTCAGAACACTTAGCAACCCCATAGCAATGCCCTAGCAACCACCCACAACAAACTGCATAGCAACAGACTAAAAAACACTCAGAACATCTTAGCATCCATATAGCAATGCCCTAGCAACTACGCACAACAAACTGCTTAGCAACAGACTAAAACACTCAGAACACTTAGCAACCCCATAGCAATGCCCTAGCAACCACCCACAACAAACTGCATAGCAACAGACTAAAAAACACTCAGAACATCTTAGCATCCATATAGCAATGCCCTAGCAACTACGCACAACAAACTGCTTAGCAACAGACTAAAACACTCAGAACACTTAGCAACCCCATAGCAATGCCCTAGCAACCACCCACAACAAACTGCATAGCAACAGACTAAAAAACACTCAGAACATCTTAGCATCCATATAGCAATGCCCTAGCAACCACCCACAACAAACTGCATAGCAACAGACTAAAAAACACTCAGAACATCTTAGCAACCACATAGCAATCCTAGCAACCACACAACAAACTGCATAGCAACAGACTAAAAAACACTCAGAACATCTTAGCAACCACATAGCAATCCTAGCAACCACCCACAACATTCTATTCTAACCTGTCAAAATAAAAGTCTTATTGTGGAACAGATTAGCAAACGTCAGTGAATCAGGCCATACAAGTGTACAAACTGAACAAACTTAGACCTGAAGTTCTGGCTTTTATATATTAGCTTCTCTTGTCACAAACTCACAGCGTTATTAAATATTTGTTTTATTAAAAGCTCCAGAGCTGCTGAGGTGCTTCTGAAATATCATTCCAGAGAGAATCTGAGCTCTGTGTTTTGCGTAAGAACACTCGAGGCATCTTTTCTCTGGATCCACCTTAGGAAAATAAACACAGTGTTTGTCTTAGAGCTGCACTTCAACTGAAAGGTGGAGGAGATTTACTCCGATCCAGAGGTGAGTAGCTCCTGCAGGGTCAACTGGATCACGGCCAACAGACAGGCAATGTAAGAAACCAGTTTAAACGAAAAATTCATGTTGTTTTCAAACCTGTTTGACTGTCCTTCTTCGATGAAACACAAAAGGGGATGTTAATAAGAAACTTCTGATTTCCATTCAGAATCAGAATCAGAATGAGCTTTTATTGCCAGGTATGTTTACACATATGAGGAATTTGTTTTCATGACAGAAGTTTCCACAGTGCAACAGAATGACAGTGACAGAACAAAAAACACAGATAATAAAAAGAAGAATTAAAAAATAGAACAAGTAAATAAGGAATAAAAATATACAAATTGACAATTGTATGTACAGGTATATAACAATAGACAGTTGTATGTAAAGGTATATTATGTGCAAATTGAAATGTAGACTAAGTATGTGTGTTAGATAAAGTATGTGTGGGTTGGGTTTGAATGGGTGAGTAAATGATGACAGAACTTTCATTTTTTGGTCAACTGCCCCTTTAAGAATGTTCTATTCTGGAATCCACATTCTACAATGTTCTATTCTGGAATCCACATGTGTCCGGCTTCCTGACAGGGTCATTCCAGGATTTGCCATATCCATTCCGACTGAGAGGACAGATGGTGACAAGGTGACCGTGTCTTAATAATTGTGAGAGCTTTGAGCTTCATGCCGGGCTGGAGTCATGGAGGCCTTCGGGGAACATACTGAAAGTATGAGCACTCTGGAGATCACAACTGTCAGGAGCGTTATATATATTCAGCCATGCAGAAGGGACTTTTTCCCTTAACAGACTTTAGTCTAGTTAGAGAATTTTTGGAGTTTGACTAAAAGCAGATATACGGTTCTAAAATTCACAGTCTTTTTTTACTCGAAACACAATGGAGCCAATAAGAGGACATGGTGATGGAAAAACAAAATACGAGTTGGGAGGAAGAATTTTATTTAAAATGCTTTTCCGTTCTTTCGCAAAAGTATCGCGTTCCCCAGAGAAACTTGGCATTCTCATGCAAAACATTTGGGTTCCCCAAGAAACTCTGTATTCAATCACAAAACAACTTGTTTTGCGAACAAATGTTTTGTTCGCAAAACATTTGCAGTCCTGCGCGAAACTATCGTGTTCCTCTGAGAAACTTTGCATTTGCCCTAATGCATTTGCATTCCTTTACAAAAGTACTGCATTCCCCAAAGAAAATTGGCATTCGCTAAGTATTGTGTTCCAGCGAGAAACTTAACATTCGTTCGCAAAACATTTGCCTTCTCTTGTAATGTTGTGTTGTGTTGTGTTCTCATGTTGTGTTGCTCCAAGATATTTTGCGTTCACTCGCAAAAGTATTGCATCCCCCCAAAAAACTGCGTTCCCTCTCAAAAGATTTGCATTCTCTCGTAAAAGTGTTGCGTGCCCCAGAGAAACTTTGCGTTCTCTCGCAAAAATATTGCATCCCGTGTGAAACTTTGCGTTCGCATGTAAAACCATGGCATTCCCAATAGAAACTTGATGTTCTCTCGCAAATCGATTGCATTCACTTGTAAAACATTTGCGTTCCCAGAGAACATTTACATTACATTTAATCATTTAGCAGACGCTTTTATCCAAAGCGACGTGCAAATGAGGAGAACAATAGAAGCAATCAGACCATCGAGAGAGCAACAGTATACAAGTGCCATGACAAGTCTCAGTTAGTCTAGAACAGTACACGTAGCTAGGATTTTTAAAAAAAAAAAAAATTTATTTAAATAGAATAGGTAAGTGTTAGTATTAGTTAGTAAGGTGCTGGCGAAAAAGATGTGACTTTAGATGTTTTTTGAAAATGGCTAAAGACTGTTCGAATTGAGATCGGGAGGTCATTCCACCAGCTGGGCACAGTCCAGGAAAAGGTCCGTGAGAGTGATTTGGTACCTCTTTGGGATGGCACCACAAGACGTCGTTCACTTGCAGAACGCAAGCTTCTGGAGGGCGCATAAGTTTGAACTAGCGAATTTAGGTATATTGGTGCAGTGCCAGTTGTGGTCTTGTAGGCAAACATCAGTACCTTGAATTTGATGCGAGCGGCTATTGGTAGCCAGTGTAACCTGATGAAGAGGGGGGTAACGTGAGCTTTTTTCGGCTCATTAAAGACCACTCTGGCTGCTGCATTCTGGATCAGTTGCAGAGGCTTGATAGTACATGCGGGAAGGCCCGCCAAGAGAGCATTACAATAGTCCAGTCTGGAGAGAACAAAAGCTTGGACAAGGAGTTGTGCGGCTTGCTCTGACAGGAAGGGCCTAATCTTCCTAATGTTGAGAAACTTTGCATTCACTCGCAAAACATTTGCACTCTCACAAAACATTTGAGTTTTCTTGCAAAATGATTGTTCAAGCAATATCATTCCCACAAGAAACTTTGCGATCACTCGCAAAAGTATTGCATTCCCGCATGAAACTTTGCATTTGCTTGTAAAACTTCGGTATTCCCCAGAAACTTGCCATTCTCACTCAAAACAGTTGCGTTCCCCAGAGAAACTTTACTTTCACTTGCAAAACATTTGTGTTTTCTCAAAAATCGATTGCGCTCACTTGTAAAACATTTATATTCCCCCAAGAAACTGCATTCGCTCACAAAAAATTTGCGTTTCCTCGCAAAACGATTGCGTTCACTTGTAAAACATTTGCATTCCCCCAAGAAACTTTGCGTTCGCTCGCAAAACATTTGCGTTTTCTCATAAAACTATCGTGTTCCCCCCAAAAAACATGTTTTCTCATAAAACTATTGTGTTCCCCCCCAAAAAACTTGCGTTCTCTCACAAAAGTATTGCATTCCCCTGAATAAATTTACATTTTACTGCAGTTATTATTATTATTTTTTTTCATCATTATGTTCCTTTAGGGGCCTGGGAGAAAACAGACTAAAATATTGATGCTTTTTTCCCTAAACATATTGTTGCATCCAAATGTTTGTCTAATCAAATACTCTCTAGAATGAATATGTTTCATTTTAAAGTATTAAAAGGACCATGTGCAACCTGTATATTGTGTGTTTGGCTGGTTTAAGATGGTTTAATGAAGTCAGTGGCTTGTTTTAAAACATCTTGAGTGAGAATTGCTGTGTTCTCACAGACCACAAATTCACTGCCGTGTTATTTTTCGCCCCTGATGTCCTTTGAGTCACTCGGCTTAGACCGCAAAACACACATAAAAGTTGGTTTTACTGGAGCGCTCTTGGCTGCCGTGTTTAACAGATCCTCCGTATGTGAATAACAGACACAAATGAAGCCCTTTTCAGACTCTTATGTCACTGTTTTAAACACATCCACAATACAGAGCAGATTTTAATCTGACAGGCCTCTATGTTAACATCAATCTGTCTTCATTTACTCACCCTCATGTGGATCTAAACCCGTATGACTTTCTTCTGTGGAACACAAAGGCAGAATTATTGAGTTATTTCAGTGCAGAGGAGAAACTCCCATCAGAATGAGCATGTAAGGTCAAATCTCGCTCACCGTGACCCCTCAGATGCAACATTCCAGGAATTGCTCACCTCAAATGTCAGTTTTAGGCCTCGAGGAACCAGGTGTGTCACTGGTGTAACCACAGGTCAAGAAGGTGCACGAACGAGATTCCCACTTAAAATTGTAAACCTCAAGCTAAACCATCACAGTAGCTATACTTGAGACCTGATAACTGGTTTATTATGAGTGCTGGGATGTTATTCTAGATCGGAGAGTTCTAGAATTTATTTAAATTGTAGTTTTATATTTTCAGTCTTCTGTTTTACTTCATTCTTAGGTGAAACTCTCAAACCAACCCACGAATGACCTTTGACATTAAACAAAATGGACGATACCTGCAATTTCTCCAGCACAAAGCCTGTCATTTACAGAGTTTATAGAGGAATATGTTTGATATAACAGTGCACATAAATCAAGTTTGAGAAAGAACTGACCACCCAAATGTGAAAATCCTCATTTGAGAGTGATGTGTTTGTAGGTATCAAGAAATATTACTTTAAGTATGTTTTACATTCATGAGAAGTTTTTGCATAAGCCTATTCTTAAAACTATAATTCCAAAGCATTACAAATGTATTTATTTTTCTTGTTTTATAATTATTCACCACTGATATTTTATCATTGTTAACTTGTCTATATTATGTATCTGCTTTATATAATGTTGTGGTCAAGCAGACAAAAACAAAACTCGAGCCATGAATTTTAGAAACTTAATGTTTTGTCGCCCCCAAGCGGTTAAAGACAGATACCCTTCAATAAAAGAGAGATACATTTTTTTTTACAAACTTAAAAACATCCATCTTAACAGAGACAGAAACTTTTTGAACAATAAATGCTGTTTTAAAACTTTTTTAGTGTAAGAAATGTACAATTAGGCTCCGCTAACAACAAGAACCATAATGACTGCTAGCATTCATACCAAAGGAACCGTTTATTCATAAAGTTAGATGGATTTTGATTAACTGTCAACGTTTATCGTTCATTAGCTGGAAATAAAATCGCTTTGAAAGTGATTCCAACCAACGATATCTTCCTCATTATCATTATATAGCTCTGGTGTGAACACCTTTAACTTTATGTTTACAGTTCACGTTTATGTCAGTGTCATTATTATAATGTTATTTTCGTGGCTCGTTGCGAAGTAAAAAAGTCTCTTACCTCAGAAAAACGAACTTTCCTGTCAGACGTTATATTTTAAATTTCCCGCGCTCTCTTCAATTTCGCGCGCATATACAGAGGCGCCGCTGTATCTTACATCAAAAAGAGCATATTATCTTCTGACTTGGTGAAAAGAAACACATTTTATCTTAAATATATTTTTTTAATATTCACTGAAATTTAATTACACATTTTAAATAGCAAACTCTGAAGATATATAAATGTGTAATTTGATGGTAATGAAATTACTGGCCTATTAGCCTAAGTTACTAGTTTGGTATGAACATCACGTTGACTTCCTTCAACAAAAATGCATTAAAACAAAGAAAAGCTTAGGTAAAAGCATAATTTCTGTGGAAAGCCTGAGAGGAAACAATTATTGTGAAAACTGGAGAAAATATGACTTGTCTCTCACCAACATTAGCTGTTGGTTAACGCTAACAGTCAAATAGCCGTTTAGTCATTGTTTTAGGCTAATCTAGTTTTTATAAAATCTAAAACTTGCTTATACGTAACAGTAGTTTAATTTTTGATGGTTAATTTTAATGCAATAATCAAATAAAATGGGTTGTGATGTCTATATAAACCTCATTTTGCAAAACTCATGAGATTAGCATATGCTGCTAACAAGGTTAGCATTGTCGTGAGACTAAAATATATAAATAAATGCAGTGTATGATTCAAAACTGTAACTAACTTAACTACTTAAACAAAATATGTGTATTTTTCTTAGACACAAAGATGGAGACAGAATCTGGTGAAAGTTTTTATTAGTTTGACTTTCTACCTCTCATCTTTCATGTCATTAAGTAACAAAACATCTACAATTTCTACAGCGTGGCCTAAATCATGAGCATGACAATAACCTTTGACATTCAATCTGTACAAAACATCACGACTACAAACCAAATCTCTCATTTACAGCAAACCTAAACGATCACAGTATTAAATATCGATTTCCTATATCATGTTCTGCATGCCAGAAATGCAAGCGTAGATTTCAAGTACGTTACAACCTACAGACGCCTCCTATAATGCACTTTAATACATCACAAATAAAGGATATTTGACGATTACGCTTACTACGTTACGACAGGCTTTCTTCATGTCCAAACTGTAACACATGTCCTTCAGCGCTCAAACGACGACAACCAAACACTCTCAGATTGACTTTACTTTGACCTTCCTTCCCTTCACTGCAGTTATTCGTGATCGATTATGACTGATTATGATCTTGAAATGCTGTGAGTGAAATGTGTGTGAATATCAAACAGGCACTGCCTTTAATATTTTTGTTATTTTACAAGAAAACCCAGAACATCTCATCTGTTTTACACTGCAAAAATAATTTCTTAATCAGTATTTTGTCTTGTTTCCCAGTATAAAACAAGATCAATTTACTTGCAAAGCAAAATTGAATATGATATTAAGACTTTCTCATTTTCTCCAATGTATTCCTGTTTGGGCTCAGTGAGATTTTTAATGCTTATTAAAGAAGTCTCTTGCTCATCAAGGCTGCATTTATTTGATCAAAAATACAGGGAAAAAACAGTAATATTGCGAAATATTATTGCAATTTAAAATAGCTGTTTTCTATTTTAATATACAGTGCCCTCCACTAATATTGGCACCCTTGATAAATATGAGCAAAGGCGGCTGTGAAATATGAGCAAAGGCGGCTGTAAAATATCTCTGAAGTATATTCCATTCATATTTAAATTTTTTAGCACACCAGGGCGACTAGGAGCATGAAATTGTCCAGCCATGACTTCCTGTTCCACAGGATTATAAATATGAGGAACACAAAGACCAAATTCCCTTAATCATCCATCACAATGAGAAAAACCAAAGAATATATTTCTGATGTGCAGCAAAAGATAATTGAGCTTCACAAATTAGTGAAGTGGCTTTAAGAAAAGAGCTAGAGCAGTGAAAAATCCCATTTCCACCATCAGGGCAATAATTAAGAATTTCCAATCAACAGAAAATGTTACGAAACTGCCTGGAAGAGGACGTGTGTCTATATCGTCCTAATGCACGGTGAGGAGGAGAGTTTGAGTGGCTAAAGACTCTCCAAGGACCACAGCTGGAGAATTGCAGAATATAGTTGAGTCTCGGGTCAGAAAACATTAGAAAAAAATTGTCAAACAGTCCCTACATCACCACATGTTGTTTGGGAGGGTTTCGAGAAGAATTCTCCTAGCTCATCCAAAAACAAACTACAGCATATTCAGTTATCAGACATGACTGGAACTTCAAATGGGACTGGCTTCTATGGTCAGATGAAACTAAAAAATGAGCTTTTTAGCAGCAAACACTCAAGATGGGTTTGGTGCACACAGGGATAAAAAAGTACCCCATGTGTACAATGAAATATACTGCTGTATTTTTTATGTTGTGGGCCTATTTTTCTGCTGGAGGTCCTGAACATCTTGTTTAGACACATGGCATCATGGATTCTATTAAATACCAACATATAAATAATCAATAAGTGACTGACCCTGTTAGAAATCTTATAATGGGCCATGTTTGGATCTTCCAACCGGACAATAATCCAAACACAAACCTCAAAAACAACACAAAAATGGGTCACTGAGCACAAAACCAAGCTTCTGCTGGCCATTCCCGTCCTCTGACCTGAACCATGTAGAAAATGAGTGAGGTGAACTGAAGAGAAGAAGCTGTGAATCTGAAGGATCTGGAGAGATTCTGCATGAAGGAATGGTCTCTGATCTCTTATCACGTGTTCTCCAAACTCTTCAGGCATTATAGGAGAAAACTCAGAGCTGTTACCCTGGGAAAAGGACGTTGCAATAATTGGGTGCCAATAATTGTGGCCAACATGAACTAGAGAAAGTATTTCTTACACAATGAGATTTCCCCCCATTTTCAATTGTTTTACTTCAATGATAGGTTGGAATTTTGTGAATTTTTGGAATGAAAGATAAAAAGGATAAACAATGCAGATTTATTTTCACAGCCGCCTTTGCTCATATTTATCAAGGGTGCCAATATTAGTGGAGGGCACTGTACTTAAAAAATACAATATATTACTGTGATCAAAGCTGAATTTTTCAGGATTATTTGATGAGTAAAAAGTTAAAAAGAACAGCATTTATTTAAAATGGAAATATTTTTTTTATTACTGTTATTTGGTAATTTAGTAAAATAATTAATTACTATATATAATTTATACATATTTGGAAATTAAATATTATAAATATTATATAAAATAATTAATTATTATATTTAATATATACTTTATACTGTACTTATTTAGAAATTAAATATTATAATTCAAATATATATTTTTATATATTTCAACAAATCACCAAACAAGTATAAATGTATAAATATAAATTTAAATATTATACTTATTTTGTGATTTATTAAAATATCAAAAAAATATAGATTTTAAAATATATAAAAAAAATCTAATATTTTACAAGTAAACAAGACAAAAATACTCATTAAAAAGATTTTTTCGCAGTGCACTAAACACTGGTAAACATGCACATTTCAGGTCATTTAAGAGAAAAAAACAACAGACAAACATAGAAAGAGTTATAAAGTGAAACTATGCGGCCGTCTCGAGTCTCTTGACGTTTGGGTTCAACAACAGCAAAACGTTGCTCGTAACAGTCGCCAGCGTAATCCTGATCAGTCCTGAGTCCTGGAGATCTCCTGGATGCGGAGCTGTTAGGTGAAGCCTGGTATCGGGAATCTTCCGGTCGCTCCTCGTCCTCTGCCGGTCGGTTAGCTAACTACTTGACTAGTGCTGTACCTGTAACTGAGCTGGTTAAGTCGTCTGCAGACGCTGCTCTCCGGGTTTAGTGTTGACACGGGGTTAAACCAGGGTTACCTGCAGAAAGAGCGGGTTACAACGATCTTAGGGACGAAACACTCAAGAAATACTGTTTATTTAAAAAATACTGTTTATTTAAAAAAAACTCTAGCACTCGCTATTCTAATTCTATTTTATCTATTTGTTGTCTTTTTTTATTTGAAAAAACACTTGATCCTCTATCACTTGCACTTTCTATTCGTTTTCTAACTGCTTGTTTTTCTTAAAAAAAAAAAAACTAACACTAGCTTTGTATATTCTTTTCTCTATTCTATCTACTTGTTTTCTTTGTATATGTGTGTGTGTGTATGTGTGTGTGTGTGTGTGTGTGTGTGTACATATACAGGGCCGTCCCTGGCTGACGCGGGGCCCGGTGCGAGGGTATGGAGTGGGGCCCCCCTTGCTCCGTTTGCGATCGCGTTACGGGGGGGGGGGGGGGTTGCGGGGTTTGGATTCCGTTCGCCGCGGGGCGCGGGGCCCGGTGCGACCGCACCAGTTGCACCGCCCAAAGGACGGCCCTGTACATATACATATATATACAGTGTTGGGGAAAGTTACTTTTAAAAGTAATGCATTACAATATTGCGTTACTCCCTAAAAAAATAACTAATTGCGTTACTTAGCTACTTTTTATGGAAAGTAATGCGTTACGTTACCTTTGCGTTACGTTTTCTCATCTGGGCTGGGCTTGCTAATTTGTTTTTAATATAAAAAAAAATCTATTTTTAGCAAATGTAAAGGCCCTTTCACATTAAAAGTGAAATGAATACACCTCAGTCATTCTGGATTGCATGAAGCATAGAATGCAGGAGAAAGTTCAACACTCTTCAGCAATAAAAAAAAGAAAAACAAATGTCATGTTTATTTTAAGTCATTTTTACTTATTAATATGATTGAATTGGATCATCGAAGGTCGGCAGCAAAGATATTGGTTAATAAAATGGGATTAATTTAATCGTTGCAGGTTTGCATTGCACTGTTTTCATTCATTCTGAGGAACACTGAATCAGTTTTTGTGCAAGTGAGATGAGTAAATACATGTTCATTCAGTGCATTTAGTCTAGAACTACAGTAAGATCATGTTAACGCAGCGCACACAACGCTCTGCACTTACTCACGATTTCTCTCAACATGGCAACACAAGAGCTGTCAGTCAAAACATGGGAAAACAAAGTAACTTATTACTTATTTGAAAAAGTAACTCAGATATTTTATTGTAAATTAAAAAGTAATGCGTTACTTTACTAGTTACTTGAAAAAAGTATTCTGATTATGTAACGCGCGTTACTTGTAATGCGTTACCACCAACATTGTATATATATATAGGCTTTGTATAATGGATGTGTGTTGTGTACAAACCCGATTCCAAAAAAGTTGGGACACTGTACAAATTGTGAATAAAAAAGGAATGCAATAATTTACAAATCTCATAAACTTATATTTTATTCACAATAGAATATAGATAACATATCAAATGTTGAAAGTGAGACATTTTGAAATGTCATGCCAAATATTGGCTCATTTTGGATTTCATGAGAGCTACACATTCCAAAAAAGTTGGGACAGGTAGCAATAAGAGGCCGGAAAAGTTAAATGTACATATAAAGAACAGCTGGAGGACCAATTTGCAACTAATTAGGTCAATTGGCAACATGATTGGGTATAAAAAGAGCCTCTCAGAGTGGCAGTGTCTCTCAGAAGTCAAGATGGGTAGAGGATCACCAATTCCCCCAATGCTGCGGCGAAAAATAGTGGAGCAATATCAGAAAGGAGTTTCTCAGAGAAAAATTGCAAAGAGTTTGAAGTTATCATCATCTACAGTGCATAATATCATCCAAAGATTCAGAGAATCTGGAACAATCTCTGTGCGTAAGGGTCAAGGCCGGAAAACCATACTGGATGCCCGTGATCTTCGGACCCTTAGACGGCACTGCATCACATACAGGAATGCTACTGTAATGGAAATCACAACATGGGCTCAGGAATACTTCCAGAAAACATTGTCGGTGAACACAATCCACCGTGCCATTCGCCGTTGCCGGCTAAAACTCTATAGGTCAAAAAAGAAGCCATATCTAAACATGATCCAGAAGCGCAGGCGTTTTCTCTGGGCCAAGGCTCATTTAAAATGGACTGTGGCAAAGTGGAAAACTGTTCTGTGGTCAGACGAATCAAAATTTGAAGTTCTTTTTGGAAAACTGGGACGCCAAGTCATCCGGACTAAAGAGGACAAGGACAACCCGAGTTGTTATCAGCGCTCAGTTCAGAAGCCTGCATCTCTGACGGTATGGGGTTGCATGAGTGCATGTGGCATGGGCAGCTTACACATCTGGAAAGGCACCATCAATGCTGAAAGGTATATCCAAGTTCTAGAATAACATATGCTCCCATCCAGACGTCGTCTCTTTCAGGGAAGACCTTGCATTTTCCAACATGACAATGCCAGACCACATACTGCATCAATTACAACATCATGGCTGCGTAGAAGAAGGATCCGGGTACTGAAATGGCCAGCCTGCAGTCCAGATCTTTCACCCATAGAAAACATTTGGCGCATCATAAAGAGGAAGATGCGACAAAGAAGACCTAAGACAGTTGAGCAACTAGAAGCCTGTATTAGACAAGAATGGGACAACATTCCTATTCCTAAACTTGAGCAACTTGTCTCCTCAGTCCCCAGACGTTTGCAGACTGTTATAAAAAGAAGAGGGGATGCCACACAGTGGTGAACATGGCCTTGTCCCAACTTTTTTGAGATGTGTTGATGCCATGAAATTTAAAATCAACTAATTTTTCCCTTAAAATTATACATTTTCTCAGTTTAAACATTTGATATGTCATCTATGTTGTATTCTGAATAAAATATTGAAATTTGAAACTTCCACATCATTGCATTCTGTTTTTATTCACAATTTGTACAGTGTCCCAACTTTTTTGGAATCGGGTTTGTATATACAGTATATAGATATATATGTGACCCTGGACCACAAAACCAGTCATAAGGGTCAATTTTTCGAAATTGAGATTTATACATCTCATACATATGTATGACATCTTTATACATAAATAATCTTTCCATTGATGTATGGTTTGTTATGATAGGACAATATTTGGCTGAGATACAACTATTTGAAAATCTGGAATCTGAGGGTGCAAAAACATCTAAATATTGAGAAAATCACCTTTAAAGTTGTTCAAATGAAGTTCTTAGCAATGCATATTACTAATCAAAAATTAAGTTTTGATATATTTATGGTAGGAAATGTACTAAATATCTTCATGGAACATGATCTTTACTTAATATCCTAATGATTTTTGGCATAAAAGAAAAATCAATAATTTTGACCCATACAATGTATTGTTGGCTATTGCTACAAATATACCGCAGTGACTTATGACTGCTTTTGTGCTCCAGGGTCACATATAAAAACACCGTGTACTGAGTTAAGCTAACCAAGACTTGTTATAGCACTTGCGTATCATTGCTCTTTTGTTGATTCTGAGTGCTTCTATTGTCCTCATTTGTCCTCACCTATGTCTATGCTGTCAAGCAACTCAAAAGTTGAATGAATCCAAGATGGCAGCACTGTGTTTGCTTTGTCTGATCTGCAGTCTTCTCTCGTATGTTTAAATGTTGCGTGTTTGATGTTAAGAAGGCGTTTTAAAATCGGGCTCTATCTTGTATGGAGTCTGGATTAAAGTCAGACCTGTTTTAATGGACTTTTAGTTACCTACAATTTGCTCTGCATTGGGTGAAGCGTGCTTACCTGTTGCACTACTCCGAGTCGCCATCCATCACCACGTTTTCGCTTTGGAAAGCGTTTGCGTTAACAACGGCGATTGGAAAGTCACGGCTGTTCCTTGAAGAAACCCCCGGATATTAAATTAACTGGAGTTTAAAGATCATCGCGGCGGTGGGGATATTTGCAGTTAAGGTCGGTGATGTTTTTCTCGCCTTATCTGATCTCTCTAGCTGTGGTTCGCCTGTAAACGAGATCTACATCTTCCACACTATTGCTCTGCTGCCTGCTTTTCCGTGGGGGTCGTGGAGCTGTCTGTGCGAGCTTGTCTCGGAGCTTGTCTGTACGATTTTCACTTCAACGCTGGTATCATGAAGGTACTGCTTTTCTGTGCGGTAATCTCCATGCTCGGACTATGGGACATACCAAGGATGACGGAAGATAGAGCGATTCATCTGTCGCGTCTCTACATGCATCTTCCATCAAAACATACGGATTCTATTTTCATATTTCGGGTTGTTAGTAATTCCGTGTTAATGGATACAGGGTCAAAGAACTCACTCATCTTTATTCTCATTCCTAAGAATCCTCTTTTCTTGTCGAACTCTATATTGGACTCTTGTATTGGACAATGTGGCCCTCCACCAAAAAATCTAAGGCAGCGATATCTAATAATGTTGTTGCTCTTACTGGCCGGTATTAATCCAAATCCGGGTCCAGTTGGAATTGTTTCAACTCCTTTGGATTTTTCAAATAGATCAGGCCTTGGTATTGTACATTTAAATGTTCGTAGCCTGTTGCCAAAATTAGACCAAGTACAAATATGGGCCAAGACGACCAAAGCAGATATTTTGGTTATCTCTGAGACGTGGCTTAAAAAATCAATCTTAGACCACGACATTGCATTAGACGGGTACAATGTGTTTCGAGCTGATCGTAAAAGTAAGGGGGGTGGGGTTGCAATGTATATTAAATCAAAATTTCATGCAACTGTTCTTAAATCAGTTTCTTTTCCTAAACAGTTTGAGTTTTTGGCTATCGACCTGGAATATGGAAAAGATTGTCACTTATGTATAGTTGGCTGTTATAGACCACCTGCAGCTATCAGTGATGCTCTCACTTCATTGTCAGCTGTTTTAAGTGACTTGCTTTCTAAAGATCTTGTATTATTGGGTGATTTGAATTGGAATTGGTTGACATCAAACTCAGATCAGTTCAAGGTATATTGTGATTCTGTGAATCTTACTCAACTTATTGAATCACCTACACGACCTAATTATAAGAACCCAAGAAAATCCACTTTAATAGATATTATACTAACAAATAAACCCCATAAATACACCTATACAGGGGTTTTTCCTGATGATGTTAGTGATCATTGTACTGTAGTTGCTATAAGGAATTGTAAAATTCCTAAGGTAAAACCTAGAATTATTGCAAAAAGGAGCTTTAAATTGTTTGATACTCAAGGGTTTTTGCATGAGTTGTTTGCATCTGACTGGGATAGATTGTTTTTAATACCTGATGTGACCACTGCATGGCAGTATTTTCATTCTTTGTTTTTGAAGATTGTGAATAGGCATGCACCTGTTAGGATATTCAGAGTAAAAGGCCATGATAATCCATGGTTCTCAAATGAATTATCAGAACTCCTTCATGAAAGAAATTTGGCTTGGGCCACAGCGAGGAAATCGGACATAGAAAGAGATTGGGTAGCATTCAGAAAATTGAGAAATAAATGTACATTTCTTATACGTAGATCTAAATCTGATTATTATCTAAATGAAACCTCACAAAATCTAAATAATCCTATTAAATTTTGGAAAACCATCAAATCACTTTCTCCTTCCACGTTATCTAATGATTTTCCAAAACAAATTTTAGTAAAAGATAGTCTTATTACTGATGGGACGGATATGGTAAATAGCTTTAATAAGCATTTCATTTCTTCAGGTTCTATCTTTAATGAAATTTCAGTGAGTGATATATCAAGTCCATCTCCTCTTCTGAGAGAAGATAGCCCTACTTTTAGCTTTTCTCCAATCTTAAGAGGTGAAGTTTTAACGGCCCTAAAAAATCTGGATATTAAGAAGTCTGCAGGGCCTGATGAAGTTGAGCCATATTTTTTGAAAGTAGCTGCTGAGATCATTGCTGGCCCACTAGTTCATATTTTTAATTTATCATTAGAACAGAATGTTGTTCCTGATGTCTGGAAATCTGCTCTGGTTGTACCCCTGTTGAAAGGTGGTGATCCAACCAATTTAAATAATTATAGACCGGTTTCTAAGCTATCAGTTATAGCCAAAATTCTAGAATCTATTGTCAGTGAACAGTTAAAGGAATTTTTGGTTAGTAACAGCATTTTGTCTAGGTTTCAATCTGGTTTCAGAAAGAATCATAGTACGGTAACTGCCGCTATGAAAGTTCTAAATGACATTACCTGCGCCTTAGATAATGGAAGATCATGTGCTGCGGTATTTATTGATTTGACTAAAGCTTTTGATACTGTCAATCATAGTATTCTTCTATCGCGCCTATACAGTATTGGTCTTTCTGAAACCGCATTAGGTTGGATTAGGAACTACTTAAAAAATAGGTGCCAAAGGGTGCAAATTAAGGGGTCTATCTCTGATAGTCTCAGTATTGAATCTGGTGTGCCACAGGGGTCCATTTTGGGTCCCCTGTTATTTACACTATATATTAACAATCTTGGTGACAACCTATCGGATGCATGTATTCATTTATATGCAGATGACACCATAATTTATTGTTTTGCATCCTCCATTGATAGTTGCATCTCAAAATTGCAGGAAGCATTTGTAATAGTTCAGCGCAACCTCCTCTCTTTAAAACTAGTTTTAAATGATAAGAAAACAAAATGCATGGTCTATTCTAGGAAACATAAGTGTGAATCTTCTCCACCACCTCTTTACACTCTGCAGGGTAATTCTGTAGAATTGGTCTCCTCCTATAGATACCTAGGCTTTGTGTTGGAGGAGGACTTATCATTCAAGTTACATGTTAAACAATTGCTATCTAAGTTAAGGTTACAGTTGGGGTTTTATTTTCGGAATAGTGCCTGTTTTTCACAGTCGGCTAAGAGAAAGTTGGTGGAAGCTACTTTCTTACCTGTCTTAGATTATGGAGATGTTTTTTACAGAAATACTACTAAGGCTCTTTTACAATCACTGGATTCTGTTTATCACTCTGCTCTAAGATTTATAACTCGTACAAATTATTATACTCATCACTGTGCATTGTATGAAATGGTTGGTTGGCCTTCACTTCACTTAAGAAGGTATAAGCATTGGCTTATACTTGTATACAAGGCCATAGTTGGCCAGCTTCCTCTGTATATGACTAATCTATTAACTGTCAATAGTCAAGGGTATAATTTGCGTTCAAGTAGATATATTCTTTTAAATGTTCCTTTAATGAAGACAGAGTTTGGAAAGACTGCTTTTATTTATAGTGCACCAACTGCTTGGAATGAGATTCAAAGATCATTGAAACTTACTGTATTTATTTCAATCAATGAGTTTAAGTCATATCTCAACCAATTATTCCAAATTGTTTGCACCTGTTCTTAACTTTAATTTTGTTTCATTGCTGTGTGTGTGAGTGTTATGTGTGTGGTTGTGAGTGTGTGTGTCATTAGGGTTGTGATTATTGTTTTATGTATTTAATTTTACTTTGTTTGTTTTATTATGTTTATTGTGTGCTGCTATCTTGGCCAGGGCTCACTTGTAAATGAGATATTTATCTCAATGTGATTTTCTTCCCTGGTTAAATAAAGGTGTAATAAAAAAAAAAATGCTGAAAGGTATATCCAAGTTCTAGAACAACATATGCTCCCATCCAGACGTCGTCTCTTTCAGGGAAGACCTTGCATTTTCCAACATGACAATGCCAGACCACATACTGCATCAATTACAACATCATGGCTGCGTAGAAGGATCCGGGTACTGAAATGGCCAGCCTGCAGTCCAGATCTTTCACCCATAGAAAACATTTGGCGCATCATAATGAGGAAGATGCGACAAAGAAGACCTAAGACAGTTGAGCAACTAGAAGCCTGTATTAGACAAGAATGGGACAACATTCCTATTCCTAAACTTGAGCAACTTGTCTCCTCAGTCCCCAGACGTTTGCAGACTGTTATAAAAAGAAGAGGGGATGCCACACAGTGGTAAACATGGCCTTGTCCCAACTTTTTTGAGATGTGTTGATGCCATGAAATTTAAAATCAACTTATTTTTCCCTTAAAATTATACATTTTCTCAGTTTAAACATTTGATATGTCATCTATGTTGTATTCTGAATAAAATATTGAAATTTGAAACTTCCACATCATTGCATTCTGTTTTTATTCACAATTTGTACAGTGTCCCAACTTTTTTGGAATCGGGTTTGTATATACAGTATATAGATATATATGTGACCCTGGACCACAAAACCAGTCATAAGGGTCAATTTTTCGAAATTGAGATTTATACATCTCATACATATGTATGACATCTTTATACATAAATAATCTTTCCATTGATGTATGGTTTGTTATGATAGGACAATATTTGGCTGAGATACAACCATTTGAAAATCTGGAATCTGAGGGAGCAAAAAAATCTAAATATTGAGAAAATCACCTTTAAAGTTGTTCAAATGAAGTTCTTAGCAATGCATATTACTAATCAAAAATTAAGTTTTGATATATTTATGGTAGGAAATGTACTAAATATCTTCATGGAACATGATCTTTACTTAATATCCTAATGATTTTTGGCATAAAAGAAAAATCTAAAATTTTGACCCATACTATGTATTGTTGGCTATTGCTACAAATATACCGCAGTGACTTATGACTGCTTTTGTGCTCCAGGGTCACATATAAAAACACCATGTACTGTGTTAAGCTAACCAAGACTTGTTATAGCACTTGCGTATCATTGCTCTTTTGTTGATTCTGAGAGCTTCTATTGTCCTCATTTGTAAGTCACTTTGGATAAAAGCGTCTGCTAAATGACTAAATGTAAATGTAAATGTAAGAAAGAGTGATTGATGCTCGAGTGTGTGTTTGTACCTCTCTCTCATGCTCATCGTCGGTTGTGTGTTGAGGAAAGACAGCTGTTGCTCCAGACTGCAGACGCGAAACGCCAGATAACATGATGAAATGATGAGCAAAATGATGCTGAAACACAAACACACACACACACACACGCGCGCGGTTAACATGCATGTTAATGACTTCACATTAAAATAATTAGACTAAACAAGTCAAAACTGCTCTGGTTGAGAGAGTAAACAAATCTTGCTATTATTATTATATATAAAATGATACATTATTATACATTATATAATACATATATATATACATATGATACATTATTATGATACAATGATACATAATAATGATAAATTCAATCATTTGACATTTTTATCATGTAATTATTTATTATTTATTATAATATTATTATAAAAAAATTAAATTAATATATTTTACATTTGAGATGTTTTTATTAGAAAATATATATATTTTAAATTTTTGCTATTATTAGAAATAGAATAATACATTATTATTCATGATATTTCTAAATTAATTCTCACTGCCATTATTAATTATTCTATATAAAATAGTTATTAATATACATTATTATTTATAAAATTATAAATTAATTTTGACATTTTTGATGCTTCCGTTCTGTTAAAAAACTAAGACTAAAGAAGTCAAGCTACTCTGGTTGAGAAAATAAATGCTACTTCACATTACCATTATTAAATATTATAGATATAATTATTCATAATTATTCGTTGTTATTTATAACAAATTTATTAGACATTTTTATGCTTTTATTTTGTTTTTGTTAATGACACCCCATTAATTATTATGAAAATAATTAGTAATAATTATACATTATTATGTTTAAAATGATAAATTAACGTGACATTTTGATATGTTTATTATGTTCCTGTTAATGACTTTCCATTAAAAAAATGAGCCTAAGGAAGTCAAACTGCTCTGTTTGAGACAGTAAACAAATATGCTCATTCATAATGCCATTATTTATTATTATAAAAATCATTATTAAGAATTGCACATTATTTTTAATTACAAATTATTTTTTGACATTTGATGCTTTTTTGATGTTCTTGTATCAATTATTAATTTATTATTATACATTATTATTTATAATAATTATTTAAAAACAAATTATGTTCTTGTTAATGACTTTCCTTTAAAAAAATAAGACAAAAAAAAAGTTTTGTTTGAGAAAGTAAACAAATCTGCAGGTTCACATTGCTATTATTAATTATTATAAATACAATTATACATTATTATTAATATAGATTCATTAATTACTTAAGATTAATTATTATTGATTAGATTATTATTATTTAGGTTATACAGATCAATTTATTTTACATTTTTATTATTTTCTTAATAACAACATTCCAAATAAAAATGAAGACAAAAAAATGCTTGAGTAAACAAGTAAACAAAGCTGCTAGTTCACATTGCTATTATTATTATTATTATAAATATGTTTATAATCATTATAGCTATAATCGTGCATTATTATTTATAATATAATTATTTTATTATTAATTATAATATTGCTCACACTCATACAGCACTTCATTAAGAGGTTGTGGCTATGAGGTAATTATATATAAATTTAGTTTATAACAAATCATTTCTTTAATTTCAACCAGCAGAGGGCGACATCACACTACAAAAAATACATGACCTCCTGAATGAGTTTTGAGGATCATTTTTCTGTATGAATAACTGCTTTATATTTATCCTTCTGTAAAACTGTAAGTGTTGGAGCGTCTCTGGACTCACAGCAGGATGAAGAACTTGAGCAGATGATACTCCATGTGACCCAGTTCAGACACGGGTTCAGCCAGCAGGATCTTCTCAGCCTCCAGCCGTCTCTCTGAGGAGCACAAAACATTATTTGGCTTTGTTTTGTTGTTTCAAAAGCTTCACGCAGAGCCAAGAATCCCGTTTATTTAAAACTCGCCGTTGTGTGACACAAATGGTGGATTGACCTCCCGATCTCAATTCCAACAGCTGAGTCTTTAGCCATTTTCAAAAAACATCTAAAGACACATCTTTTTCGCCAGCACCTGACTAACTAATACTAACACTTACCTATTCTATTTAATAAATAAAAATAAAAATGTAATTCCTGTGTTAGTCTAACTGAGACTTGTCATGGCACTTGTATACTGTTGCTCTCTCGATGGTCTGATTGCTTCTATTGTCCTCATTTGTACGTCGCTTTGGATAAAAGCGTCTGCTAAATGATTAAATGTAAATGTAAACGCACCAAACGTCTCGCTGCAGTGAAACGGACAGTTTTGGCGTCTCATAGTCAAATGTCAAACGGAGCGAGTTAAATTCAATGCGCTTTATAATCAAATAACGTGTGGATATTTCCCTAACTCCGTCACGGGTGTTTGAACGGCGTCTGAGGATAAAAGTCTCTGGCCAGAAACATCGGTGTGTCAACATGGATCGTGTGCGGCACCTTTGGCCCAGAATCCGTCCGGTGAGACACTAATATTTGGACAAAGACGTGAAGAACAGGAGCGATAGTTCATTAAAGAGAATAAACAGAAACTTGTGACTCACTGAGAAACAAACATTTGATTATTTCAACTGTAAATTAATGATGGTGTTTAGATTACAGTTAAAGAGGATCAAGTGCTCTTCAATTATGAATAATGAAAAAAATAATAATTAATGAATCACTAATGACGTGGCTATACTGCACATTTTAATTTTACTTTGCTATGTTAGCACATGTAATTTATAATCCTAAATTAGTAATCATAAATATAAAAAAACTATTCTACAATTAATACATTACTATATATATACATATATATATATATATATATATATATATATATATATATATATATATATATATATATATATATAAACACTTATTATATAATTTATAATTATGTCTTTATTAATTATATATAATATTACATTAAATATAATATGATGTTTAATACATTACATAAATAATATAATTATTAAATACATATTATTATATGATATATTATATATTACAATATTTATGTTTTTATTTATGTATAATATATGATAAATACAAATATATAAATAATTATATATATATATATATAAACTATTATAATCAATAAATAATTGTAATATATTATTTTAATAATTTTAGACATATATATATTTAAAATAGTTATTATATAATCATTTCATTTATAATTATGTAATTTTATGTAATATATTAATGTATTTTTCATATATATTTTCATATGTATATATATATATATATATATATATAACACACACACACACTTTATAATTTATAATTATACTATATAACATTTATAATTATATATTTGTTTTGTATTTATATATAGTAAATACTATTATACATACATAGGTAGAACAAAAACTATTCTATAATTAATGAATTAGTAAATATGATAAATTACTTATTTGTTATTTATTTATATATGATAAATACAAATATATATACATAAGTGTAATACATATAAAACTACATCATAAAAACTATATATTGATAAAATATAAATTATTATAAATTATTATATATGTATAAATTATTAAATATGATAAATTATATATATTTATATAGTAAATATACAAATACATACTATATAAATGATTAAATGATTACACAGAAATGATATATATATATTAAGTATAAATGAAGATAAATCTAGAAATATTTAGTGGTGTATTTGTCTGATCTCTGAGAGCTGCTAGCGTGTGTCGTACCCTCCAGCGGCGTCTCTGCGGGGTACGGCGTGTCTCCTGCGCTCAAGCTGCTCGTGGAGTTTCCCAGCAGGTCCGGCAGCGATGAAGAGACGGACGGAGCCGACGGTTTCCGGCGCCACTTCAACACCGGCGTGAAATCAGTGGACACTGGAAACTCATCCTGCACACAATTCATCTCACATCAGACCATCGTCTATCAGACACACCTACAAACTAATGCTGTGCTTCTCGTACCGTCAACAGAGAGCCAGGCTCCTCCAGGAACTGCTTCAGACTCAGACTCTTCTTCCCATTCACCTGAAGATGTGTGCAGATTCTCCTCAGCACGTCATACACACTGTCCCGCGACAGCAGAGACACGAACACATACTGCCAACCACAAACACACAACAGAGCTCTTAACTCACTGTCTGATGAATATTCATATTTACATTTAAACAAGTTTAACTGATGTTTCTCCTAAACACACAAATAAGTCACAAGTGGTCATACATTAAAATGAAATATGGAGACATCGTTTGATGATTATTAATACATACATTACAATTATATTTATATTTTCTTTATATATATATACACATGGAGACATCCTTTGGTGATTGTTAATAATTTAACAATTTATATAAAATATATTATTACATATAATAAATATTAGGGGTGTAACGGTTCACAAAATTCACGGTTCGGTTCGATACGACAGTGGTGTCACGGTTCGGTATGTTTTCGATACGGGGGGCGGGGTCGGGGTCGCAATGTTGGAAATATTTCTGTTTTAAACCATGAAGGTGAGCCAATGGATATCACACAAGCATGTGTTTGCACCAGGGTTTACACACGTGCAAACTTTGTGCAAGATGTATGCCGGTGAACGTCTTAATCGCAGTCAATTCTCTATAAACAGAAAGTGAAAGTAAAAACGGAATGACGGAGTAATGACGGAGCTTTCAGCTTCTGACGCCACATATTCTCTCAGAGACACAGAGAGACGAATCTACTTCAACATGCTGATAACGGTATAGCCCAGCGCTTCTCAATCTTTTTTTCCACCGGGCCGCACTATGGTCCAAGTGCAAGTCTCACGGGCCGCACGCTTCTCATTTACATATTACATCACCAATACAAACCAACCAGATTTATAATATTACTTATAACCTAAATATTATGATATCTAAACGATTACATTTATTGAAATAAATAAATAAATAATTCTACTCACCATTAATAAAACACCTGACGCTGTCGGGAGCTGACCAATTTTGTGAAATTCTGCTCGAAAGGAGTAACAGCACAATGAAGTTGCGGTCTGTAAGACGCGCACGGAAGCGTTGACATGCGACATCGCAGAAAGTGTGCGTTCACAAATGTAGCCTATGTTGATCCAAATATGAAAAGCTTTTGAATTTAATAATCTGAGGTTCTCTCCAGAGATGTTTTGACACATTTCTGTAATTAAGGATGATTGCTGCGTAGTAGCCTATGGGTGTTTCTTTTTACCTGAACATCTTCAAGTGAGTGGCGCGGGACAAACCGAAAGTCCAGCACTCTCTTCACTGCGGATGCTGCGACTATTCTTGTTTGAATGCGTTCCTTCTCTGCCATTTTACACATTTCGTTTTCTCCCTTAACAAATTTGTTCGTTCTGATGCTCAATTTTACAGAACTAATGGCTGCTGATGACTATTTGAATTGAATTCTGCCAAAGTGCGCGCTTTACGTGAGTACATAGATCTGCTCATGTCTGAAAATAATATATGAAAAACTAAATTATTTTACATAAAAACATTATAGCTTATATTTATATTCAGCACATAGACTGTAACATTCAGCATGGTGGGCCGCATTTGGATTCGTGACGGGCTGCATGCCCGCATATGCATATATTTCTCTTGTGGCCCGTACATATTGAAAAAAAAAAAAACAAGAAACGTATTTCTTGTTAAACAGGTTGTTTTTGAAAGTCTGTGCTTGAAATAAAAGGTGCTTTTATTTCATTGATTTTTATTGATAACTGCAGTGTTAATATTTTAATTATAGGACTATAATTCATAGCCTATAGACTAATAGACCTGTTTTAAAACACCTTTTTTAAAAACATTTTAATTGAGGAGTAAATATAGCCTAATTTTATCCTCGCAGCGCTTCAGTTATGCGTTAATTATTGCAGGGCAAATTAATTTACTAATAAAATTAATTCATAATAATAATAGGCCTAATAAAAATAAGAATGTAACAGGCCTACATTAATTGGAAATGCCAAATCAATAGTTTTTGACAATATCTCTGGCTATCGTCGAAACAAGATCATTGTCTTTCGACGCACCCCAGCAAGAGGAGGTTATCACGGGGCAGACAGCACGTTACCTGTGTCGCTTGGGCTGTGTTGAGCGCAGTGACTCTGATATTTCACACACTTTAAGCTTTTATTTTCCAAACTTAATAGGATTAGTCCAACGAATCGTTCGGTTTGTAATGTGCACCGAACCGAAAGCCTCGTACCAAACGGTTCAATATGAATACACGTCTCGTTACACCCCTAATAAATATATAAAAAATAATTGTATTATCTCAATAATATATATAGCAATATATATATGGTAATGTTTTAATACCTAATCTTAGCATGGTAAATTATATATATATATATATATATTTTTTTTTTTTTAAATTGGTAAATAAAAAATAGTAACAATATTAAATAATAATTTGTAAATAAATTATATATATATATATATATATATATATATATATATATAATTTATTTACAAATTATTATTTAATATTGTTACTATACATACATACATACACATTTTAAAATTATTATTTAAAATTATTACTGTTTTATTTACCATTTACCACTATTTTTATTTACCATGCAGCAGAGAATATAAATAAATACTATGAATAAATAAATACTATACATAAAAAATTGTTGGGATCTTTGATTGCAGACTTGAGCAAATCTGAGCACGGTTTGAGACATTGTTCAGATCTCGTCTGAAACTCAAGACAAGCATCCGAGAAGCTGAAGATCTGCATTTGCTCTGATTCTTCAGTTTCTACCGAAGAGAAACTAAGAGATGTCATAAGTGATTTGGATGATTTTGTGTGTTTGGTGTGTTCAGCACCTTCTGGCTGGTGTCGGTGGTGATGGCCAGTCCGTTCGGCACCAGGCCGGCCGTTTTGTGTTTCTTCACCAGACGCACAGACACCACCGGGATGGCAACCTAAACCAGAAAACAACACCCAAACCAAGCAGTTATTAGGAGAACCACCGATCCAGGATCTTTGTACTTCTCATTCTATCAGACAAAACAAACAGAAAATGAAAAAAACAAACTCATCCAGATGAAGCCAAAAGAGAAAGTGGACTGAACATTAGGTCTAGTGCAGCAGAAATGTCAACAGAGCGGTCAATATTCCCCACGAGATCAAACAACTCACATCCGTACAGAAGAAATCTGCCTTCCACAAATACCAATGATGGAAAATTGACCAAATGTGAAAATGAACCCATGTTTTGATGCTGCAAACGCGCAGAGTTGTAAATATTAACAGGTGTTATATTAATATATTAAATATTAACCTTAAATTAATTTGTTTTTGGCTTTACATTTATATAAACGCTTTAAATCGCCTTAACTTTAGAGGATTTGTTGTGGAGAGAAGGAAATTTAACTGTGTTTATAATGTTTGTAAACATTCTGCTTTTACCGGCATTTTAGCCTACATTATTTCTGAATGTAATCATAAAATGCCTATATTTTTGTTTTGTGAAAACCTGTAAGTCATGCTTTTTACAGTCATTTTACAGTTTAATATGTTACTCTAGTCATTGCCCTACTACGCTCATATGGTGTTTTATTTGTGCAGGTCTTAAGAAATGTCTTAAGTCTTACATTTGAGCTTAAAATCCTGCAGATACTGAGTTTAAGATGACTTCAGGGAGCTGTTTTGGTCCTTTAAATTTATAAAGGTGAAATAGTTACTAAGGACTTTGTAGCAACGCTTAAGGGAACACTTAGATAATTAAGGAGAATACTTATTTTATTTTTCTTGCAACTCAAGTTTCACTAAGGGTTCCCTTAACCTTATAGGTAAGGGATGTCTTAGCTTAAGGGCTTTCATGCAACCGGGCCCAGCACTTTAGTGTTATTTATTTAGTGATCTTTCCCATATTGTGGTCCTTGCCTTTTCAACTCTATCCAGCAAAAAAAAAACAGCAATTGAACTGATATTCAGTTTGTCAGTTTGTTGTAATAAAACATATTTTATTAACTTTGGGAACGCTTTAGCATAGGGACCGCTTCTCACTATTAACTAGTTGCTTATTAGCATGCCTGTTATTAACAGATTGGCTGTTTATTAGTGCTTATAAAGCACATCCCAAACCACAGCCACTGATTATTTTAATGTTATGATGAATAATAATAACCTGCTTCCCACATTCTGACCAATCAATTTCCATGACTTTCCATGATGCATTCTGATTTCTGGATAAGAGTTTCATTATAAAGAGTCATAAACAGCCATTTCACAACATGAATTTTAAGATTTTCCCCAAAAAGTTCTACCAATTTTCCAGACCTGGAAATCACCACTTTAAAAATCCCCAGAAATCAAAAAACAACAACAACAATGATGACTGACGTTTATCTCTTCTGTTTGTTTACATGCTAAAATTAGGCATTAAAACACTATAACATTCAACAGAAAATATTAATACCTGCTTCATATTATCTCCTCACAATAAATACTATAATAGTGCGTAAATAAATAATAGTAATAATTCATACTAGTATCTATAATATTAATATTAGCCAGTGCTATTTATTTATTATTATGCTATTATAGTATTTATTAATATTTTGAATTAGCTTTTATTTTTATATTTTAACTTTTCATTTTAGTAATTTTATGTGCTTGTCATTTTTATTAGTTTGGACTTTTTAGCTTTAATTTGAATATCAGTGTTATTATTTATTCACTATTATAGTACTGATTAATGTCATAATGTCACTGTCATATTTTTTAGCTTTAGAGTTAGTTTGTATTATTTATATTACAATAATACTATTATATTATTGTATTTATTGATATTTTGATAAATACTATCATAGCATTTATTGATATTTTGAATTAATTTTTATCTTTATTTTTTCATTTTAGTTTACGTTATAATAAAATGATGTGCTTTTGTCATTTTTATTAGTTCTAATTTCTTAGCTTTAATTAATTTTTTATTTCAGTTAGTTTCCAGAGCAACATTTCTAATTTCTGTGTAAGTTTTTCATCAAATAATTTTATTTTAATTTTTTTCAATTAATGAAAATAATTGTGTAATAGTTTTATCTAACAGTAACAACACTGATGCAAATTTGGTCACTAATTCATCTTGAATCCTTATAATTAACATCTTTAATTCACATGTTAAAGAAAGTGCTACAAACCTTGATATCTTTCCCGAAAAGGTTTGCGTAGAAACACAGCCAGTTTCGAGAGATGTACAGCCGTCCTTGCAGCAGAATGTCCCGCAGAAGAGCACAGGAATAAACTACAGACAAACAGAAGAGACACTTTAATATTAACCAGGGCTCTGAACCGGTTCAAGGAACGAAAACGAACGAAATTTTGACAGGAACAGAACCAGATACGAAATCAAATTTTATAGTTCCGAACAGAATCAAAAAATTGAAATGGCCATTAACCGGTTAATAACGTTATTTTATCGTTCCATTTAATATTTGAAATTTGCTGTCAACCAATCACAAATTCAAGTACGCTCCAGAGCATGTGAGCGGAGCGGAGCGGGGAGCGGAGCGTGCGAAATATAGTCGGAGCGCGGAACGGGTTTTTATCCAAAGGCCGGAGCGATCGCTCTGTCTCGCTCCGGTTCCGCTCCGATACCGCTCACACCACGAGCCTAGGGCATGCACAAATCCACCCAGAATTAACCCGTGCCTTCAACAATTAACAAAACTGTCAGCCTACACTTCAAAAATCGTTCGTTGTGAAGGAGAGATGGAGTTCGTGAAATATTTATATATTATAGGATATAGGCTGCGTGGCAGACGCGTTGCGGGGCAGGTTTGCTGCGTGTTGATTTTCCTTTCCGTGCCTATGTTAACAGATTAGAGCAGCCACACTGCCTGCAGAATACGCGCGTATCAGGTGCGGTCCAACATAATAGAAGTGAAGCGGATTTTTTCCGCAGCAGTCACACAACAAACCTGCTCCACGTCCGCATCGCAGGCAGTGTGTCCCAGACGTAAGACTTCGGTTGAAAACGACAGGTGTAAACGGCATGCAGATGAATTTTAAATGTGAGCGAGCGTGGAGCGATTTCACCGGAGCGGGATGAAATTGTAGGTGAGCGGGGAGCGGAATTGAGCGGAGCGATCTGGTGCGACTTTGAGCGGTGGAGCGGGGGGAGCGCACACCCACGTGAGCGGGGAGCGGAAATTCTCACCGCTCAGCTCCGTTCACATGCTCTGGTGCGCCCTATATTGCAAATGTGGCGCTGACGCGTCAAACGCGTGAAATGCCCGCCCGCGCTCAGCTTAGGTAAGTCACAATGGCAATGCACCGGCGTTAGAGTTTATCTGAGGATAGTGTAAGATGGATTCAACAGATCACACGCACCTGCAGCACTTCTGTGAACGGAGAAAACAGAATAAAACTATAGGCTTACATAAAAAGGAATATGCATACACGAAATATATTTAATTTAAATCATTGACAGATTACCAAAACGAAAGAAAAAAAAGAGCTGAGTTTCGGTTTATTGTGACACGATCCAAAGTTCACGGAAAGGAAAACGACAGCAGAAAGTAGTTTTCTTTACTTTGTCAACTAAATCTTGACAGTTTTGAATGTCTGCTTCTATCTGTATAAGTTACCAGTATGGCTATCGCGCCGGCGCTTGACGCGCACACAGACAACATATTTTTGCAATATTGCAGCCTGTTCATTATCAAAATTCATTATCAAAATACAGTTAAATAACCGTATAATAAGTAGCACTGCTCCATTGTACAATCTGTTGCATTCAGCGTGACTACTAATATGCGAAGGATGATGATCGATGCGAGTGAAGCACAAAGCATATTTCATAAATAATAATATTTTAGCATCCAGATACCTCGCGAATATGAAAACATTTGGATTCGTGCAGAATGAAAGAGGTAGGCATCAGTTTCACCTTAAATTAATTTGTTTTTGGCTTTACATTTATATAAACATTACATTTTTTTCGTTTTCAAGCCCTGATATTAACACAACAGTTTGTGTGAAATACAACACATATTCACATCTAAAACCTGGTGCCACATCCAAACGAAAGCAGTAGAGCAGTGCTTTATTCATCTGTCATGTTACGCACAACAATGCTGCATAATATGTGTTATAATATTAATGCATTTCAGTGTTTTATTTCAAGCAGAAAAGGCTAATACGTCACCCTTCATGAGGATCTCCTCCTTCGGGACGGTCGAGAACAGTTTATGGTAATGGGAGTTGTATTTGCTGACGGTCTGTGAAGAAAAACACAAAATAACAGCCATCTTTATGTTCAAATCTGACCAAAACTAAGTCATGAAACCTAACTAATCCTAACTAGGTTAAACTAACTACAGCGGTTTAAAAAGCTTCACTAGAAGCAGCGCAACACTAAACTGATTCATTTTCTCGTAGGACAGAGCGTTCAATAATTTCATAAGCGATGGAAACTTGCATGATTAATGATTGTTAAACATAATTGTTGATGGAAACTCACAGTAACTGAGAAACTATGAAGAAGCACATTCGATTCGTATGTGTTCTTCCTGAAAACTGCACCCACGTACTTTCCCACTTCGATAGAAATTCATGTAAACTGAAAGATGAACTGATAGAAGGAAATGAAATATACTTACTGAACCCCTGTAGCATTTCTTTACATCCTCATATGAGAGATCGTCAATGAGCTGAAGCCTGAAAATACACACATAAAACAATATTAATACTAGTGGCAGTGCATATGTATACATGCAAACATACAAATATTTATATATTTCAAATTTGAATTACTTAAAATATTTCTAATACAGTTTAAATTTAATTATTTTATATTAAAAAAATAAACATCTCAATTTTATATATATATATTCATAATTTATGTATTTATTTTTCTAAACAAGACCCAGAGAAGCAATAATAACAACAATAATAGTAATAATAATAATATAGATACTAATTTAATTACAAAATTATTTTTAAAATCATTTAAAAAATACATTAAGTTAATATTTTAAAAATATTTCTATTATATTTTATATTATTATATTTATATATATTTATTTTATATTTATGTAATATTTAATATATAAACAAATATCTATATTATATATAGACAGAGAAAGACCTTGACAAAATATTAGAATAAAACTTAAAAAATAAAACAAAAACTAAACAAGTCTCTAAGAATCAAAAATTAATCAACAAATGATATAATAACAGTAATAATAATAATAATACTACACACATACAAAAATTACAAATTTAAATGATGTATTTAAAATATTTCTATTATATTTTGTATTCAATTAATATATACATACCACCTACATTTTTTAAATTATTATTACTATTTTTTAGTAATAATAGTCCCTTTAGATGAAAAATCTATTTTCTCCAGAAAATGGCAGCATAAAACTAAACAAGCCTCAAAGAAGCAAAAACTAAGCAACAAAACAACCATATTGAGTCTGCAGAGAAATATTCAGAACAAACACATTTCATCTCTATAAGATGTGTGTGTTGAACATGTCGATGCAAATCTGGTCTTTGGGAATATTCCTGCTATGCAAACGCGCTTCAGTTCAGTGCAAACAAACACATGGTCAACACACGTTTGCAAAAATATGATGAATATGCCTGTGCACGTGGTCCAAATGAGACCCAAATATCATGCAAACTGTGTGAACAAATGATCATACAAACAGACATGAAGCCCAAAATCATCTGTCCGGCTCCGGCTCCGGCCGCAGGCAAATGTGTGCAAATGACTGCAAACGCACATTTTCATATTTATTTATCACGTCAAAACCTGATATACGGTGCTGCTTGAAAGTTTGTGAACCCCTTGCAGAATCTGTGAAAATGTGAGTCATTTTAACAAAATAAGAGAGATCATACAAAATGCATGTTATTTTTTATTTAGTACTGTCCCGAGTAAGATATTTAAATAAAAGATGTTTACATTTAGTCCACAAGACAAAAAAAATAATAACTGAAATTATTAAAATAAGCCCCTTCAAAAGTTTGTTAATAATGTGTGTGGTTACCTGGATGATCCACGAGTGTTTTGTGTTTTGTGATGTTGTTCATGAGTCCCTTGTTTGTTCTGAACAGTTAAACCGAGCTCTGTTCTTCAGAAAAATCCTCCATGTCCTGCGGTATCTTCAGTTTTCCAGCATCTTTTGCATATTTGAACCTTAAAAAACCTTCAAACATTCACTGATGCTCCAGAAGGAAACACGATGCATTAAGAGCCGGGGGGTGAAAACTTTCTGAATCTGAAGATCAAGGTAAATTGTACTTCATTTGTCTTCCGGGAAACATGCAAGTATCTTCTGTTGCTTCCGAAGGGCAGTAATAAATCGAAAAAAATTTATATTTCTACAAAATAAGAAAAATTTGGACATCTTCATCCTGTTCAAAAGTCCCCCCCCCCCTTACTCAGGACAGTAGTAAATAAAAAATAACATGCATTTTGTATGATCTCTTATTTTGTTAAAAATACTCACATTTTCTGCAAGGGGTTCACAAACTTTCAAGTAGCACTGTATATATATATAATTTATTTATCACGTCGGTCAGTCCCAAGAAATGACAGAAAATGGCAGCATAGAATATCAATAAATAAATATTAATATATAAATACATATCTAAATACGTGCAAATTAGAGCTTCGATTTTGATTTCAGCTGTATGGGAAACAATTGAGATATTCATGTTTTTATTTTTCCTTACAGGAACACAGAGACCCAATGGTTTTGATTGTGATATTTCAGTATAAGCAGATATTTTCCGGTTCTCCTTCACCTCATTCCCTGAACTTCCTCTCACAAACAATCAATCATTGTTTATAACCTCTGGTGGCCGAAGTCTTCAGAGGAGCGTTTCCTTCCTGGAGAAACTTCCATCATTTCAGGACTCAAACATGATCGCTCTCCTCTGAATGCTGTAATGATGCATCATGTAACGCTTTCATGAAGAAACAGCTGAAAACCCTTCAGGAAAACCATCAGAGGAGAGAATTCAAAGCCAATGCTTTAACAGCTCCTGAATCATGAGTTTCTCAGCAGTCAGTGTCTCTACACACTCACACACTCTTCTGGTTTGCTGGATTAATCACACACACTTTCTTCATAACGTCACTGATTGTTCTTCAGCAAACAAGGGGCACTGAAATACTCCTCATTTACTATATGACACACAAAACTAACTAAATAACACATGAACAGAGTCTGACTGGTACTGTAAAGAAAAAAAAACAAAAGAAATGTCAACATTAAAAAAAAAAAAAAATAGGCTACATTTTCGGGTACAAAAAATAAATAAAGTTGAATTAAGCATGAAATTTTGAAGTAAAAAGATTGAAATCATATTTTCTTATAAAAATTACTCAAAAAAACTATATATATATATATATATATATACTATTATTATTACAGTTTTTTTATATTACTATATTTAATGTTGTATTTTAATTCATGTTTTATAAAATATATAAACAAAAATACACACACACACACACATATATTATTACTATTTTTATTTAACAATAAATAATTGTATTTATTATTTAAATTGAGTGTGTGTGTGTGTGTGTGTGTGTGTGCGTGCGTGCGTGCGTGAGCGTGTATGTGTGAGCGTGTGTGTGTGTGTATGTGTGAGTGAGTGAGTGTGTGTGTGCGTGTGTATGTGTGAGCGTGTGTATGTGTGAGTGTGTATGTGTGAGCGTGTGTGAGTGTGTGTGTGTGTGTGTGTGTGCGTGCGTGCGTGCGTGTGTGAGCGTGTATGTGTGAGCGTGTGTGTGTGTGTATGTGTGAGTGAGTGAGTGTGTGTGTGCGTGTGTATGTGTGAGCGTGTGTGTGTGTGAGTGTGTATGTGTGAGCGTGTGTGAGTGTGCGTGCGTGTGTGTGTGTGAGTGTGTGTGTGCGTGTGTGTGAGTGTGTGTGTGCGTGCGTGCGTGCGTGTGAGTGTGTGTGTGAGTGTGTGTGTGTGTGTGTGTGTGTGTGTGTGTGTGTGAGTGTGTGTGTGAGTGTGTGTGTGAGTGTGTGTGTGTGTGTGTGTGTGTGTGTGTGTGTGTGTGTATGTGCGTGAGTGTGTGTGTGTGTGTGTGAGTGTGTGTGTGTGTGTACGTGCATGTGTGTTTGTTGTTGTGTGTCTTGATGCTCAGTAACAAACACGAGTCTCTGAGGATGAACCGTCTCAAACCAAATGATTCAAATTAGGATTCAGTGAGAAAGCAGCACATGCACAGGTCTCTGGAGACGCCACTGTGACGCACGTGATGCTCACTGCTGAGGGACCGACAGACGTCTAAACTCACAGCATTTGCGTGACGGATTCATCAGCGCACGTTATTCTGAAGAAAAACCATCCCCAGTACACATCCATTACATTATGATAACTTCTTTTCTCCTGAAGTCATCGAGGTCATGTGACGTGTGTTCAAACAGGTCCAGGTTTGATATGAAGGCAAACTGCGGCACGTATCATATAATTGAGACGTGAGCTAATGTTTAAAACAGTGCTGTCTGTTAATGTTTAATTATTAGAAACAATTTTACCCAGAAATGGCTAGTAAATTTTACAAATTACAAAAAAATCTGCAGTTGAATTAAATGTGAAATTTTAGTAAGTAATAAACATTGTATTTTAAATAGTATTTTCCTGTATTTATTTATTATAAAATATTATTTCTATTTTTTAATTTACACACACACACAAAACACACATTATTTCATATATTTTTTTGTTTACTATATACTTTATAAATTACTTTATAATTATTTTTATTATAAGCACATATTATTTCAAAAAATATATAATTTAAAATGTATTTATTTGACTTCCGTCATTATTTTATATATATATATAAACATAAACAGACGACAGTTATATATAAACATAAACAGACAACCCGGTTTTAACTTTTAATTTTTTTAACAGTTTTAACTTTTAAACACAAGCTCGCATATCTATTTATGCATTAAATAAAAAAATCTAAATTGGCAAATAAAATAAAAATTAAATAGTATTTTATGATATGTGTCTGTGTAATTAAAATGCTATTACATTTTTTTATTTGCCAATTTAGATTTTTTTATTTAATGCATAAATAGAGATGCGAGTTTGTGTTTAAAACTGTGTCGTCTGTTTATGTTTAACGTGGGTTGAAATCCCAGCAAAAGCAAAAGTGAAACGAATTGATGAGTGACACGTAAACACGACGTGGAAAACTGGCGAAGATCAAATCTAAACGCTGTCAACTGAATGCAGATCAAAGATCAGACTGTCAACCTCAGGCTGCAAAAATCATCAGGAGAAAGCAGCATCTGAGGAACGCTGAAGAGGAAATATGATGAGAAACGACTGCTGACTTTTTTTATGATCTGATTTTTGAAAGAAAGTTCAATAAATTTTTTTTTTTCAGTTTTAAGAAATTTAATTTAAATTCATATCAATGCTTTAGTATGGATGCATAAAAATGTATCATTCTAATTTAGTACATTATTATTCAAAAAAATTGGAGTCGGTAAAATTTTTTAGTTTTTGAAAGAAATTAACACTTAGTTTAAAAAATATACATTGCACATAAAGAAACACAAATACATATTTCACAATGTATAATAATCTTTTTACTGTATTTTCGATCAAATAAATGCAGTCTCGGTGAGCAGAAGAGAGACTGTTTCTTTTGGAAACATTAATAATCTTACTGACTCCAGACTTTTGAATGGTATTACAAGTCAGAAGTTTTGCATTTTTAATCACCTTTTTTCTAAAAATGTGAATAATGAGTCAATAGCTGCTTTTCCACAGTCGGGCCAGTGCTTTAAACAGGGCTAATGCATGCAAACCATTAAACTGACCGTTCACAAAGACCCGCCCTCCTTAGTTACTGTTGCTATCCCCGACAAACAATGCCGCTCTCACACTACACACATGTTCTCACGCAGTGAAAAATACATTGCAGAGCAAAGAGGAAACTGACAACATGCCAACAGACAACAGAGAGCAGGTTACTTCTGATATGAAACAAGGTCTCAGGACTTTCAAATTGTGTCATTTTTAAAGAAATTCAAACAATAAGTGCTTTAAAGGAATACCTTAGCTTATTATCATTACTGTGACAGCCAACAACAGCACAGCTTAACCCTCCACACATTTTTATATTTAGTTATATTGAAAAAGTTTCAATTCAGTTGATCGGCACATAATATCCGCGTTCTGATTGGTCAGATCGCCTGTCAATCAAGCTCCCTGCGAACGGTCAATTAAGACAAACAACTGAAAACAATGGAGGACCATGCACGTCGAAAAATGACGCTAAATGGGTCCTGACTAGGGATGCAATGATACCATTTTTCAGAACCGATCCGATACAGCGCAGTTTTTTAAAATCAATGTAGAATTTCTATACTTCTGTGTGTTGACCTGATCGTCACTCTTGTGTGTGTGTTAAACACAATCTGCTAAATATAGACAACTTCATTTAAATGAAAAATATATATTAAAATATAAATATAAAAATAATATTATATACTAGCTTGGTGGATAATTCAGCAGCAAACGTTATTCTAGAAAAATCATGGGTGCACAATAATTTTATAAAATCTAAACATTTAGTGAAATAACATTATTTAGTGGGGAACAAATACAAGTTAGTAAATGTAGGACTAAATCTGGTAAAATGTTACACATTGCTCTTTGTATTGTTGTAAAATGCATTCATGAAAAACAAGTATCCTAAATATATATATATAAAATATATGTAACCCAGGTTACTGACTAGG